>OY731401.1:15736031-15843318 GCA_963425845.1 Sphenostylis stenocarpa | reverse complement strand
AATACATCTAACACATAAATAAATTGATTTATTGTTTATTGTATACCCCAAATCTTGCCCGGCCTCATAATAAAGGCCAGAAGACCTCCTATTTGAAGATGGATGAAACCTAAGAAGCCATTAGGAGAGACTATTAGGCCCAATACTAGGATAGGAAGGATTTTTTGCATTAAAATAAGGATTTTCGCCTTCAGGGATCGAGACGGCCGTCTCGCTTTTCGAGACGCCCGTCTCACCACCTGCGAATGGCGAGACCCCCTTCTCGCCATTTTTGCAAGGCAAGACGGCCGTTCCGAATGGCGAGACGGCCGTCTCGACCTTGTCAGACAAGACGACCATCTCGGCCTAACAGGCGCGAATCCCTATAAATAGCGAGCGCTGTCGCCGCCGTCCGTTCCGACGTCCTGGGGACGTCTCGAACATTTATGCGAGCGGTCGCGAAAAGATGGGTGAGACTCGCGTTTTTTGTTAAAATTGTGTTCATTGCTTCCGAGGTGTTCAACACTGAACTATCCTCTAATAGAAGCAAGGTTTTCGAAAAGGGGTTCTTTTGGAGTCGCCACCAATGTTTTGACCAGAAACATTGGAAAAGGAAAAAAAAGCGTTGATTTTATTAAAAACCAACTTGGCCATTATAACCAGAGTTGGGTAAGGGAGTTAGTTACGTGTGGGGAAGGTGTTAGCACCCCCACAACGCCCCTTTCGGGTTCCCTATGACGGATTTATTCATTAAGTGAAGATTATGAGAAATTACGCATTTACCCTATTTTATTCGTACAGTTATTTAGATATGGTTATCTACATGATGTATTTACATTGCATACAGAAAACAATAAATAAAGCAATAAAGAAGAAGAGAATTGAGAAAAACCTCCGTAGCAAGCTTTATATTATGATTCTTGTACAAAGAGGACGCGTTTCGGCAGTCCTTCGCTCTACAATTGTTCTCCTCTCGTCTACCCTAATCGACTCGACTAATTTTCTAGAAGAAATCGAATGCCGGAATACAAATTCCTTAACTGATTGTTACCTAAAAAAGGCAATCAGAGAGATCATTCGAGAGAGGGAGAGAAGAAGACAAGTCTCAGAGTTGTCTGGTGTGTGGAATGAGACAAATGAGGCTCCTATTTATAGCCATTTTTCGCCTGGACATCTGGGACGGCCGTCTGGGTTGGGACGACCGTCCCAACTGCACATTTTACATTGGGACAGTTTGGGACGACCTGGTGCATTTGGGACGGCCGTCCCATTTGAATTTAGGGACTTGGGACGCGCGTCCCAAATGTGAGACGTGCGTCTCACATGCATTTTTTGTGTTTGGGACGGCCAGGTGTGTTTGGGACGGTTGTCCCAAACTTCTTTGGCCTGTCTTCGCGTTCTGGGACCCCCGAGAAGCTTTCCTTGCCGTTTTCGGACGTGGATTGGTGCCGATATATGTCCGTTGAAGCTTTATCTTCGTGTAGGAAGTCTTCTTGGCCTTCATTTGAAATGTCGGGCGAGCTTTATCTCTGTATAGGAAGTCTCCTTTGTCTTTTATCGTGCAGATGAGCGATCTCTGTGTTTTGTTGCAGGAGGTTTCCTCGGTTTTGGGAAGCCGGATGAACTCCATCTTCGGGCGAAGTTCCTCTAGCTCTTATTTTGAGAGGCCGGGCAAAATTAGGGGTCTACAAGCGCTCCCCCCCTCATTTCACAGAGTTCTTCCACTTTCCCTTCTACAACTTCTTCAAATTCTCTTCCTAGAACCCCTCCGAAGCATTTCCGGAGTTTTTGAGAGTTTCTTAGAGATTTTATAGCATTTCCGAGAGTTTTCTGGCGTTGTAAAGAGCGAAGGGCTGCCAAAACGCACCCTAATTTTCAAGAAATTAATTAAAGAGCTTGCTTCGGAGGTTTCTTCTTTCTCTCCCTCTCTTTATTGCCTTTACTTTTATGATAAAATTGCGTAATAGATATTAGGGTCATGTAGTCATTACTTTAATTCGGCAAATAAAAGGGTAAAAGCGTCTTTTCACAAATTTTATTTATAAAATAGCTGGCCTATCATAGGGAACCCGAAAGGGGCGTCGTAAGGGAACTAACACTTCCCTTACACGTAACTAACTCCCTTACCTAAACTCTGGTTTTAACGACCAAAGTTGGTTTTCGAAAACCAACTCCTTTTTACTCCTTTTTCGATGTTTCTGGTAAAAACATCGGTGGTGACTCTATAAGAACCCTTCAAAATTAGTTCTTGGGTTAGCCCGGTTATCGGACAATCCAAGAACACCTTTTCAAAAACCTTGCCCCTAGGTTCAGCCCGGTTATCGGACAACCTAAAGGCGTTGTAACATCACCCATAAAAACGCGAAAATTGGAAAGTTAGAACCATCGCGTCGCTCTGACCTCCTCTTTTTGACGGCGGTGACAGATGACGACTCCGCTGGGGAAGCCTAGAGAGTCGATCCCATTTAGTGATGGGCCAGCTTAAATAAATAAACCAAGAAATTACGCTTTTACCCTACCTTGTATTATAACATGTTTTAATGCTTGACTTTAATAAATATTGTTTGTTTATGTTTACGCAATTGTTTGAAATAAAAACTGTACACAAACCTTTGCACACCACAGTTCCCTCTATACCTGGGGGCAAGTGAGAAATCCATAGGGAGTGGGTGGCAGGTACGGTTCCCTGTAGTGATGGCCTTGAGCCCACCAGTGTGATCGGAAACCACCACTCAAGGTGATAACCTTCCTCTTTTGGTACAAAGACTGACTATGGCCTTAGTGCTAAGCATGGTCGGAAGGCTGGAGAGTGGGGACCATATAATGAGGGCACCTTGGGGGCCTTAGCCTTGGTGAGAACAGTTAGAACCTACCTTCGCCAATGCACTTTTCTGCAGGAAAACCCTACCTCGTGATTAAAACGACTTCTCGCCTATTCGCGGATGATTGAATTGTGTGCGCATTTGTTTGTTGCATTTGTTTGTTGCATAGCATAACCAAACAATAGAAAAAATCACAAAAAATATTTTTTGCAATAAACGCCCTTATCTCGGACAGTCTGCCTTTGAGCTAGCCTGGTTTCAGGTTCTTTGTAAGCTAAGTAGCCACGCAATCCAACAGAAGAGATAAGGGACGCTAAACATTATTCTTTCGCATAAAGCCATTTTTTATCTCGGACAGTCTGCCTTGTAGCTAGCCTGGTTTCAGGTTCTTTGTAAGCTAAGTAGCCACGCAGTCTGACAAAAGAGATAAAAGGCTATAAAATAAAAATAATAAAAGACAAATAAAAACATAAATCAAACAAATCTAGAAAATAAGATGATCTTTGATAAAGTCAAATCATTCATATTACATCATATCATGAGTGGAGAAAAACCAAGAAAGAAAATAAAAGGAGAGAGCACATTTGGCATCATCCCAAACAGAAACTCTCATACATAAACACATCCATATTAGTCTTACACTCAACATGCATTAATAAAATTCTTTCGGGCATTCTAGAAAGTGGTTGGTCCTCTCCCCATCCAAACTCGTGCACAAAAGGCAAAAGCTATGGAGAGCCTGGAAGAGCAAAACCGTAAGCTCACTGTAGAGATTAATACCCTCCGCGAGCAAGTAGCTCAATTGATGGAGGTTGTTCGCCAGGGTCAAAACAAGGGCGAAACCCAAGCAGAAAATGCCTCCCGCCTTGAGGAGGAGGAAGAAGAAGAAAATCTTTACGAGGCACACCTCCAGTCTAATGCTCGGACTGCACGTGTCCACCTATCCAAAATCTCCGCCCTGGAGGAAAGGCTAAAGGCGGTAGAGGGGCACAACTTTGACGTCAAGGAGGTGGCGGACATGTGCCTGGTGAAGAACATCCATTTCCCTCCCAAATTCAAAATCCCGAACTTCCCCAAGTAGGGTTGACCTGCCCAAAGAACCATCTTACGATGTACTGTCGTAAGATGGCCGCACACACTGAAAATGAAAAACTCCTGATCCACTGCTTCCAGGAGAGTCTGGCCGATACAACTCTAAACTGGTACATGTAGTTGGAGAGAGGGCAGGTCCAAAACTGGAAAAAATTGGTTGACGCTTTTCTTCATCGTTATCGATACAACATTGATCTTACCCCTGACAGGTCAGATCTCAGAACCCTAAGCAAAAGGAACGACGAACCCTTCAAAGCGTATGCCCAAAGATGGAGGGAAATGGCTGCCCAAATAGAGCCTCCTTTGACAGATAAGGAAACAGTGGCTATGTTCATAGATTCACTGACTGGAGTGTACTACGATAAGGCAATAGCCAGTACCTCCAACCTTTTCTCGGACATAGTCATTGTGGGGGAAAGAGTAGAGCAGGGACTAAGAAGTGGGAAGATAGCACAGTCTTCCCATGCTGGCGTCTCATTCAGAAAACCTGCTGGCAAGAAGAAGGACGAAGTTGTGCACGCAATTAATTTCGCTACTACTTCTTCTGCTCCATGTCACCGCCGTCCGTTCCGACGTCCTGGGACATCTCGAACGTTAATGCGAGCGGTCGCGAAAAGATGGTTGAGACTCGCGTTTTTTGTTAAAAATATGTTCATTGCTTCCGAGGCGCTCAACGCTGAACTATCCTCTAATAGAAGCAAGGTTTTCGAAAAGGGTTCTTTTGGAGTCGCCACCAATGTTTTGACCATAAACATTGGAAAAGGAGAAAAAGGCATTGATTTTAGTAAAAACCAAACTTGGCCATTATAACCAGAGTCGGGTAAGGGAGTTAGTTACATGTGGGGAAGGTATTAGCACCCCACAACGCTCCTTTCGGGTTCCCTATGACGGATTAATTCATTTAAGTGAAGATTACGAGAGATTACGCTATTACCCTATTTTATTCATACAGTATTTAAATATGACTATCTACATGATTTTATCTACATTGCATACAAAAAGCAGTGAATAAAGCAATAAAAGGGAAGATAATTGAGAAGAACCTCCGAAGCAAGCTTTATATTATAAGTCTTTTATACAGAGGACGCTTTGCGGCAATCCTTCGCTCTACAATGACTCTCCTCTCGATTACAATATCGACTCGACTAAATTTTCTAGAAGAATCGAATGCCAGAATACAAATTCCTTAACTGATTGTTACCTATTAAAGGCAATTAGAGAGATCATTCGAAGGAGGGAGAGAAGAAGACAAGTCTTGGAGTTGTCTGGGCTGTCTGAGGTGTCCGAGCTGTGCAAAATGACAAAATGAGGCTCCTATTTATAGATTTCGTGGCCTGGACATCTGCGACGGCCGTCTGGGTTGGGACGGCCGTCCCAACTGCAAAATTTGCACTGAGTCAGGTTGGGACAACCAGTTGTGTTTGGGACGGCCGTCCCAGTTGAATTTTTTATTCTTGACTCCACCCCTAGCAAGTTTGGGACGGCCAGTGTCATTTGGGACGGCTGTCCCAACTTTGGGACGGCTGTCTCGACCTGTTTTCAGCAGCTCTTGTGTTCTGGGACCCCCGGGAAGCTTTCCTTTCCTTTTTCGGACATCGTTTGATGCCGATGTGTGTCCGTTGAAGCTTTATCTTCATATAGGGAGTCTTCTTGGCCTTTATTAAGATGTCGGGCGAGCTTTATCTTCGTGTAGGAAGTCTCCTTAGTCTTTATTGTGTGGATGGGTGAACTCCATCTTGTTGCAGGAAGTCTTTCTCGGTTTTTCCTTGATATGAAGTCGGGTGAACTGTATGAAGTTTCCCTAGCTTTTATTTTGAGAGGCCGGGCAAAATTAGGGGTCTACAGCTACCCCCCCCCCCTTCACCTACCTATCTAATTTGTCGGTTTGATATGCCGACAAAATTAGTTGGTAGGGGAAGGAGTTAACCCTTTTGCCCGGTCATCCTTCGGATGCTGCTCCTTGCTGATCCTCCGGATGATAAATATTTTGATAGGTACCAACCCCTATCTGGTTTGAGCCTCCTTTTATAAGGCTCCGGTGAGTATTTACCCTCACCAGGTATAAGTCTGTATTTTACTAGACTTTTGTGGGTACCTACCCCCACTAGGTATGAACCTTGTTCTGCAAGGTTTTGGTGAGTACCTACCCTCACCCGGTATGAGTTCGCATTTCGCTAAACTCTTGTGGGTACTTACTTCCGAGGTGCTCAACACTGGACTATCCTCTAATAGAAGTAAGATCTTAGCAACCCATTTTTGAAATGCTTAGGTAAATATTTTTACTCCACCTAATGCATTCTGCTAAATTTTGATGAGTACCTACCCTCATCCGGTACAAACCTTATTTTTAAGGTTTTGGTTGGTACCTACCCCCACCCGGTGCGAATCTGCATTTTTGCTAGATTCTGATGAGTACTTACCCTCATCTGGTCTGAACCCCGTTCTGCAAGGTTCTAGTGGGTACCTACCCCCACCTGGTCCGAATCTCGTTCTGCAAGATTCTGGTGGGTACCTACCCCCACCTGGTTCGAATCTCGTTCTGCAAGATTCTGATGGGTACCTACCCCCACCCGGTCCGAACCCCGTTCTGCAAGGCTCTGATGGGTACCTACCCCCACCCGGTCCGAACCTCGTTCTGCAAGGTTCTGATGGGTACCT
Source organism: Sphenostylis stenocarpa (assembly GCA_963425845.1). NCBI lineage: Eukaryota > Viridiplantae > Streptophyta > Magnoliopsida > Fabales > Fabaceae > Sphenostylis > Sphenostylis stenocarpa. The sequence goes on along the minus strand of OY731401.1, from coordinate 15,836,767 downwards.
ACCCCCACCTGGTCCTAACCCCGTTCTGCAAGGCTCTGATGGGTACCTACCCCCACCTGGTCCTAACCCCGTTCTGCAAGGCTCTGATGGGTACCTACCCCCACCCGGTCCGAACCCCGTTCTGCAAGGCTCTGATGGGTACCTACCCCCACCCGGTCCGAATCCCGTTCTGTAAGATTCGATGGGTACCTACCCCCACCCGGTCTCGAACCCCATTCTCGCAAGGCTCCGATGGGTACCTACCCCCACCCGGTCCGAACCCTGTTCTGCAAGGCACCGATGGGTACCTACCCCCACCTCGGTCCTAACCCCGTTCTGCAAGGCTCGATGGGTACCTACCCCCACCGGTCCGAGCCCCGTTCGCAAGGCTCGATGGGTACCTACCCCCACCTGGTCCGAATCCCATTCCGCAAGATTCGATGGGTACCTACCCCCACCTGGTCCGAACCCCGTTCTGCAAGGCTCCGATGGGTACCTACCCCCACCTGGTCCGAATCCCGTTCCGCAAGATTCCGATGGGTACCTACCCCCACCCGGTCCGAACCCCGTTCCGCAAGGCTCCGATGGGTACCTACCCCCACCTGGTCCGAACCCTGTTCTGCAAGGCTCTGAAGGGTACCTACCCCCACCCGGTCCGAACCCCGTTCTGCAAGGTTCTGATGGGTACCTACCCCCACCTGGTCTGAACCCCATTCTGCAAGGCTCTGATGGGTACCTACCCCCACCTAGTCTGAACCCCGTTCTACAAGGTTCTCAGGATGCACTTTTTGGTAGTTAATCCTGTGATTATCTGTTTTTGGAGATACGTTGGCAACTTATTGTTTCTGTTCATGCGCCCATTCCGTGGGGAATATTTGATCTAACTTTTTGACTTTTCTTTTAGTCATCCAGTTTTACCGGGGATTCTTTGTTTTTGGCTTTTTCGTTTAGCCATCCGGCTTTGCCGGGGATTTCATTGTTTTGGTTTTTTCTTTTAGCCATCTGGCTTTGCCAGGGATTTTCTGATTTTTGGCTTTTCTGTTTAGCCATCCGGCTTTTGCCGGGGATTCTTTGTTTCAGCTTTTTCTTTTAGCCATCCGGCTTTTGCCGGGGATTTTATTGTTTTGGCTTTTTCTTTTAGCCATCCGGTCTTGACCGGAGATTCTTTGATTTTTGGCTTTTCTATTTAGCCATCCGACTTTTGCCTGGGATTCTTTGTTTTGGCTTTTCTGTTTAGCCATCCGGCTTTGCCGGGGATTCTTTGTTTGGTTGCCTCTTGTTTAGGCAGGAATCCTCTGGGGATTTTGGATTTTCTTCTTGATTGTGCCTTTTGATTAGGCGAAGATTCATTTGGGGATTTTGTTGTGCCTCTTGGTTAGGCGAATGCTTCAATAATGGTGAAGACTTTGAGGGTTTGGATTGCCTCTTGCATAGGTTGATTTCCCATTTCTTGGGGATATTAGTTTTTGCTTGCTTGTCGAAAGTGAAGGCTTTGTGCTTCACTGTGGATATCCGTCTTTGGGCGTTATGAGCGATTAACTCCCTGTGGATATAATTTTGTAGCTTGCCTTTGTCGTAGGCTCACTGGGGTAGTTTTCTTGTTGATGATCCACTGGGGAATTAATTTCATTCCGAAGATCTGTCTTGAATTGTCCCTCTAGGGAGAAATGGAGTTTTTCGACTCCTTATTGGCTGCTGTTGTTTGAGCTGGTTTTGCCTAAGCTCTTATTCCGTTGGGGAATGGGTTTTTTGCTTTTTTCTCACGGTTGTGCTTTTTCGTGATTTTTGATTTTGGATGCGTGTGCCTTTTTCTTTTGTGCACACAGGCTTTTTATCTTCTGCTGGGGATGAAGAGGTTTTCTTTTCTTCTCTTTCCTTTTAGCGGCCCTGGGGAATTTGTTGGCTTCCTGGGGGTATGTTGGAGTCCTGGCTCCTGTCTTTATGAAGCTTTTTATTGATCGGGGTGAAGATTTTTCTTCTTTTTCTTTTTGTGGAGATTTTTTTTTACATGCTCTTTTTTAGAGACATTTATTTGGCCTTCTTTCTGTAGTGGCCTCTGTTGCGGAAAAATTTCTTTCTTTTCTTTTTGTTGCCCCCCGGTGATATAGGGAACTTGACTTTGTATGATGGCTCTTGTGTAGCCCTTGTTCTCCATTGGGGATTGAAGCGGAGATCCTTATATGAGTGTGCTTGATGACTCATGTGGTGACGAAGCTGAGTCGTGAGATAATCTTTTTTTGTTTTGCCTCTGGAGTAGGCAAGGATCCTCTTGGGGATGATCAATCCTTTCCGTTGGCTTTTTGATGGTTTCCTTCTTTTATTGGTGGAAGGATGTTGATTGAGGCTTTAAATGATTTATGTTTGATGACTCATGTGGTGATGCTGAGTCATGAAGTAATTTTTGTGTTACCTTTGGAGTAGGCAAGGATCCGCTTGGGGATTATCAAGCCTTTCCGTTGGCTTTTTCTTCTCCTTCTTTTATTAGTGTAGAAGGTTGATGGTTGGAACTAGTTTCTTTGAAGCTCTTTATTTTGCTGAAATGATTTTGATTTTGCCTTTTTCTATCGCAATTTAATTTTATCGCGAATTTTGAAATCCGACTTTTTAGTATATCATGTGTGCCTTTTATTTTATGGGCTTTTGAAATATGAAACAGAAATAACTACTTTTATTTATTATTGCTTTTTGTTTGGGTACATTCAAGCTTCCTTTTTTTTCGAAATACTAAAAAAACTAATAGAAAGACTCCTCCTAATCATCCGCCTCTGGACTGGAGTGGGCGGATGGTACTGGTGAAGGGAAGCGGCGGAGTAGGCGGCGCTGGAACCTCGCCTGGGTTTGGACCAAGCTCTCTATCTGGCGGTCCGTCCTGTCTTTCCTAACAATCAGCTGACTAAACTGCTGGCGTATGAACTGGAACTCTCCTTCCATGTATGCATGCTCCTCATCCAGGCGTCGGTACAGGCCAGGGAAGTTTGGATCACGTGACTGCTGGGATTCGAAGGTAGTAGGGATGTCTTGCGGCATATCAAAGTCGTGCATATCCCAAGAAATTGAGATGATAGGGTTCAAGATGAACCCTGTTCCTTGCTTGCTGAGGATGTTCATGTGTGTCAGCACTCCTCCGTTGATCGGCTCTGGTTGGAGTTCAGCTGGGATATCTTCCCCATCATTGCATCCCCAATACTCAGCTAAAGGGGTAAGGAGGGGAGCCACCATGATAGCTCTGATTGGTCCCCGAGTACCGCATTCCTTTATGGCCTTCAGGAATGCGTATCCCGGGTTGCACTTATGCCCTTGGTGCATATAGTAGATGATAAAAAGGTCAGCCAGCGTTACCTTCCCCTGGCTTTCCTTCCGGCTGTGTAGGGTCCCAGCGAGCAGTTTGTGGCATATGCGGAGCGGAGGAGAGAAGGATGCCCCCTTCAAGTGTGTTGGCAGGTTGAGAGCTCTAGTGGTCTCTTTCCACATGCTAGTGGTGGTGAGAACAACGGGTTTTTCCAGATATGCAGACCGGTATTCTGGTGTTCTTGTATTTGCTCGTTGGCAGAAACCCATGATGACATTAAAGTCATCCAGAACAGTGGTCCGGTAGGCTCCATCCATCCAGTAGGAGACAACCTGAGTTGGTGGCACTCCGGGAGTCGCAGATGGCATTTCCATCATGTTGACAGAGGCAAGAAACTCCATTGTGGCAGTGCGGTGGATCCGAGTTGGTGGCTCATGGAGCAGAAAGTCCCATCCTATGTTGTGGATGAACTTTCTGACATCTTGCTCCCAGCCGAATGTAGCTAGGATTTCAAAATCTAGTCGCAGCATAGGATACCAGGCAAATTGTTGGATATTTGCCAGTCGTTGTTGATGTGCTTCTGCTAGCAACATGCTGGTGACAGGAGTTCTTCTGGCAGCAGTCCTGGTGCGCTTTCTCCTGGAGGAGGCTTCTCCACGTTCCATTGTGTGCTCTGAAAGTGATGAAGATCTTAGTGAAATACTTTGACAAAGATCTCATTGATTTGATGAAGTCAAAGATGAAGTCAAAAGTCAACTTTGCAGCAGTCAACAAGTTACTCAGATAAAAGAGTTAGAAGATTAGTGTGTCTAACAGAATGCTTAGGTAAAACCACTTTATCTTTTCTGCTGCATGAAGTTTCTTCACTTAAATGATTTTGCAAAATGCCTCTAAAATCGTTTTAAACAATTAAAAAAAAAAGTATTTTGACAAAAGCTTTCTTAATAATGTTTTTCTCTGATATAGTTTTGAAAGAACCGATTAAAATCACTTAGAATGTTCAAAGAAGTGTTTTTACAATATTTTAATCAATACAAATTGCTTTTAATCGATTAAAACCCTTTAGAACCCATCATGACCGATCAAAATTGAAATATAAGCGATCAGAACTTATTTAAATCGATTAAAACACGTTTCAATCGATTAAAATCACTTAAAGGGTCAGAATGATCGATCAGAATGAAGTTATGACCGATCAGAGTTGTTTATGATCGATCAGAATTGAATTATGACCGATCAGATCTGTTTCAATCGATTAAAACGCTTTTCAACCGATTAAAACAACTTGGAAAAATTTTGTACAGAGATTTAATCGATTAAAACTTCTTTTTATCAGTTAAAACAACTTGAAAAGTTTTATAAGAAGGTTTTGCAGTATATCAATCGATTAAAACACGAAACAATCGATTGAATCAAACTTAGAAAAGTTTTGTAAAATGTTTTAACTGATATAAACATTATCGTATCAGCTAAAACAAATCTGTTAAAGAATCAAGAACGCATTAATGGATTGAAAAGACTTTTAACAGATTGAAACAGCTATTTCAACAGATTAAAACAAACTTTTAACAGATTAATTAATGCAGCAGTTTTGAAAATACTCTTTAAAAACAGAGTTGCTTGAACTTTTTAAAACATACTTTGAATATCAGTTTTTACACATCCTTAAGCAATCATTCAAGCAAACCTTAGAACTTTTTCAAGAAAGATTCGCAACAATTTTTTGAAGTTATTTTGAAAATCTTTCTTGAGGAAACTTGCATTCTTTTGAAGAAGAAACTCTCTGCAGATTTGGATAAACTGGTTTGAGCTTTCTAGTTTCTTCTTTGTAAATTCTTTTTCATTCTTTTGTATTGTGTTGTGCCTGGAATTTGGGCACAAGTTTCTCTGCAGCTGGAAGTTGGTTGTGGAGGTTATCAAGAACTGGAATTTGGTTCTTGGTGAAAGGTTTGGTGCCTGGAATTTGGGCACTGGTTTCTCTGCAACTGGAATTTGGTTGTGGAGGTTATCAAGAACTGGAATTTGGTTCTTGGTGAAAGGTTTGGTGCCTGGAATTTGGGCACTGGTTTCTCTGCAACTGGAATTTGGTTGCAGAGGTTATCAAGAACTGGAATTTGGTTCTTGGTGAAAGGTTTGGTGCCTGGAATTTGGGCACTGGTTTCTCTGCAACTGGAATTTGGTTGTAGAGGTTATCAAGAGCTGGAATTTGGTTCTTGGTGGAGAGGTTGAGTACACGAACTGGAATTTGGTTCTTGTACTGTGGGGTGCCTGGAATTTGGGTACTGGTTTCTCTGCAGCTGGAATTTGGTTGCAGAGGTTATCAAGAGCTGGAATTTGGTTCTTGGTGGAGAGGTTAAGTGCAGGAACTGGAATTTGGTTCTTGCGTTAGATTAGGTGTAAGATTGTTGAATCTGTAAAACATTTAATCTAGTGGAACCCAGCTGGAATTTGGCTGGAGACTGGACGTAGCCCTGGTATTGGGTGAACCAGTATAAATTACCGGTGAAATATTTCTTAACCTTTCTCTCTTTAAATTCAGTTGATGCACTTATTTTGATTGATTGCTTTGTGATGCAAGAATAGATTAGTAAACTTAATTTTCGAATTAGATAATCTGTTATTCGCGAAAAACTTTCAAAGATCAATTCACCCCCCTTCTTGATCTAAAACTACTTTTCTAACAATTGGCATCAGAGAGAGGTGCTTGAAAGTTATTCAAGTTCTTCGATCCATGGCTGGAAACAAATTTTCTGAGGGAGCTTGTATTGATAGACCTCCACTGTTTTGTGGAACAGATTATCTATTTTGGAAAATGAGGATGAAGATCTTTATTGAATCTGTTAGTATAAATGTTTGGAATGTCATTGAACAAGAAACTGATATGGTTAACAAAATCCAAGATGATTGTATTGCCAAAAATATCATCTCATCCGCTCTTAACAGAAATGATTTTTTTAGGATTGCACATTGTCAAACTACTGCACAAATGTGGAAGATCCTTGAAAAGACCTATGAAGAAGCACCAGAGATATGCTTAATGGTCAACTCAGAATCACCAAATACCAGTGGCCATGTCAGGATGGAATGCCCAGAAAATTCTGATAATGTAAGTTCTAGTTCCTCTTCAAATTTAGTGAATTATGATGCATTGCAAGAAGCATTTAATGAAATGCATGAAGAGGCTAAGAAACTTCAAAAATAAAATGATAGGTTAAAAGGGCTAAATAATTGGCTAGCAAATAAAGTTGATTCTCTTGAAAAAAGAATTCTTGAAGATGAAACTGATCGTGATTTCTTGAAATCAATTCATACTAATTCTGATTGTGAATGCAATAAACCCTGCAATAACTGTCCTGAATTACAAAAGAAAATTGATTTCTTATCTCAAACTGTTTCAAGATTCACTCAAGGACAAGCCAATCTTGATGTTTTACTTGGGTCTCAAAAATTGATTTTTGACAAATCTGGAATAGGATTTAAATCTAGATCCAGGAAAACAAACACAAATAGGAATTCATACTCTGTAATCAAATGTTTCTACTGCATGAAGAAAGGTCACTCGGTCAAATATTGTAGAATAAAAAAGTATGCTATTCCTAAAGGAAGAATGAAATGGGTTCCAAAAATCAATTCATTTCAAATAACCTGATCAGGACCCAGTAATCATAAAGGGTACCAGAAATACTTAATTTGTTTTGCAGGAACAAAAGTCTGGGAATCCCTTGAAGTTCAGAGCTGCGAATCAGGTTCTGTTTTTCCTAAACTGATTGTTTTAGTTAATATAAACCAGTATTAATCGATTAAAATAACTTACAGAAGATATTAATAAATCTGTCCGTACAGTTTTAATCGATTAAAATTCGAATCAATCGATTAAAATGATCTCATGATCTTAGTTTAGCTGTTTTAATCGATTAGAATGAATTTATATCAACTAAAAACACTAAGGTATCAAATTTAATCGATTCATTTTCGTTTTAATCGATTTAAATTCTGGTATCATCTTCTAAATCTCTTCCAGTACAGATACAACCGATTCTTTTAAGTATTAATCGATCATTTTACTTTGACATTTTCAAACCGAATATTAAGGATCAAATTAATAGGATAATTTGTTGTTTAATCAATTTGTTCCTGAAAATCATTTTCAAAACATCCAAATGAAATTTGGTCTGCAAAACAGAGTCAGAAACCCAAGGTTTTATGATAATCAGAATCTGCATAATATGTTTAAAATATATTCCCAATAGCTGCAGTACCCACTGTCCTGAATCATCAAACCAGGTTCTGAACTTATCATTTCTCAACTTATCATCTTTCTTCTGTTTTCATATTTTCAAAATCTTCTCTCAATTCTCTGCTGCAAACGTGATCAGAAGCAACACAGAAATCCATGGTTTCACTGTAATATTCATTAGAGAATTTAGTTTCTTTCAGCCTTAAATAATGGCAAGACAATCATGAATAATGCCGAATTTTCTTTCATTGGCTCAATTCAAACTGTAGATGTCTACATTTCTCCTAAATACTTTACATGAAATGCTGCGTGGTAACTAATATTTGCTTCTGATAATAAGTTGTTGATTACTAAGAAGTATGATCAGATAAATTGGACACACGTTTACATTTGATTTCCGGATATTACCTAGCAATATATTTGAAATAATTTTGGACATGCATTAGTTCAAGACTCTTGGTGAAATTCATTGGAATTGTGCAACTCGATAATTCGTCTTAATCATCAAAGTCACGAAGTGTCACTGTAAGAAAACCAATCTGAGACAGCAATTCAAGAATTGAATGAAAAGCTAAAAGTACCACAGGGAATGTGTGTTTTATGGTCAGTACAGGGATCAATTTTATACTGATGATCTGGCATCCTTAAACAACAAACCAACAAGAGGATCTTTCAGTGATTCTAAAGGAATTTCAGATGTTTTGATGCCCATGATAATAGTGATGTATGAGATATGTATGGATATGGTCATTGACCGGGGAATCCTGGACTGCTGTCATCACTAGATCTGTTTCGTATGCTTGTGTTTCAGTATATGATATCACTGGAAACAACAAAGTTGAAGAAGATTCATTCCTCAAAGATGATGATGACTGATCCATTTGAAGGGAAAAATAACACGCAATCATTTTCCTTCATACTACATTGAGGATGTAGTTATTTGCTTGGATGGTGAAAACTGCAGAGTTTATAATAGGAAAAACAGCTGTTGGTATCTCAATGATTGATAAAGCAAAATTGGTTTCAGCAAAAAGTGAAGACTATGGCCTTTTAAAGATGGTAAGGATAAAATGACTGAATCATGAATTCTGATACCGGACACAAATAATCAGGGAAGTATGGATAAAAAGGGTCCCTTCTTACCTTATCTCTTATATGTTATTGTTTTTTTATGCTTATTTTTCTGGGTCTGTAACATAGATAGAATTAGATCATAGATCCCTGAGAATTTTAATTCTGATATTGTTGGACCTACTAGTAAAAAATCAATATAGTTGATATTGTTGCTAAACACCTTTCTAGATAATCAGTTCACAACATATCCACTAAATTAGATATAAGAAATTCGCATCAGATATGTCAGAGTTTTCAAATCTGAATGTTTTAATCAATACAAAATCCTTTAAATCGATTAAAAGAATTTATTCAACATTTTTCATTACTGTTTTAATCGATTAAAAGTCGAAATAATCGATTAATTGCACTAAAGTTTCATGTTTTCAAATTCTTAAATGTTTTAATCGATTAAACCTTTCTTTCAATCGATTAAAATCATTACCAAGAACATTTTAATCGATTCTGTTCTGTTTTTAATCGATTTTTATTCTGGAAAGAAAGATTAAAGGCTTTAGTTAATGGTTGTTCCTGTAACATGCTACTAAAGCGTGATTCCCTTATCTTTACACGTGTTAATTGTATTCATTACAAACGTGTTAATGAAGATAAGTTTGAATCAACTTTAATTGATCTTTACATGAGTAAAGCATTGATTTCTTTTTATTTTCAAAAACTCAAACTGTTAAAAACCTTTACATTTCATTATTTCTCTTCTGTTCCCTATTTTTGATGAAGTCAAAAGGGGGAGAAATAGTTGCTTTACTTTAGGATCAATTTAGAGAAATAACTCTTACATTAAGGAAGCATCATTTTAGGGGGAGAAATAAGTTTTAGGGGGAGAAATAGGACATTAATATATTTTCTAAGCTCTCACTAATCTGTATTATCAAGTGACTTCTCTTGCAGAGTTTTTTTTCAAAATGGTGTTTGTCTTCATCAAATAGGGGGAGACTGAAAGTGATGAAGATCTTAGTGAAATACTTTGACAAAGATCTCATTGATTTGATTAAGTCAAAGATGAAGTCAAAAGTCAACTTTGCAGCAGTCAACAAGTTACTCAGATAAAAGAGTTAGAAGATTAGTGTGTCTAACAGAATGCTTAGGTAAAACCACTTTATCTTTTCTACTGCATGAAGTTTCTTCACTTAAATGATTTTGCAAAATGCCTCTAAAATCGTTTTAAACAATTAAAAACAAAGCATTTTGACAAAAGCTTTCTTAATAATGTTTTTAACTGATATAGTTTTGAAAGAACCGATTAAAATCACTTAGAATGTTCAAAGAAGTGTTTTTACAATATTTTAATCGATACAAATTGCTTTTAATCGATTAAAACCCTTTAGAACCCATCATGACCGATCAAATTTGAAATATAAGCGATCAGAACTTATTTAAATCGATTAAAACACGTTTCAATCGATTAAAATCACTTAAAGGGTGAATGATCGATCGAATGCGCTTATGACCGATCAGAGTTGTTTATGATCGATCGAATTGAATTATGACTGATCAGATCTGCTTTCAATCGATTAAAACGCTTTTCAACCGATTAAAACAACTTGGAAAAATTTTGTACAGAGATTTAATCGATTAAAACTTCTTTTTATCAGTTAAAACAACTTGAAAAGTTTTATAAGAAGGTTCTGCAGTATATCAATCGATTAAAACACGAAACAATCGATTGAATCAAACTTAGAAAAGTTTTGTAAAATGTTTTAACTGATATAAACATTATCGTATCAGCTAAAACAAATCTATTAAAGAATCAAGAACGCATTAATGGATTGAAAAGACTTTTAACAGATTGAAACGGCTATTTCAACAGATTAAAACAAACTTTTAACAGATTAATTAATGCAGCAGTTTTGAAAATACTCTTTAAAAACAGAGTTGCTTGAACTTTTTAAAACATACTTTGAATATCAGTTTTTACACATCCTTAAGCAATCATTCAAGCAAACCTTATAACTTTTTCAAGAAAGATTCGTAACAATTTTTTGAAGTTATTTTGAAAATCTTTCTTGAGGCAACTTGCATTCTTTTGAAGAAGAAACTCTCTGCAGATTTGGATAAACTGGTTTGAGCTTTCTAGTTTCTTCTTTGTAAATTCTTTTTCATTCTTTTGTATTGTGTTGTGCCTGGAATTTGGGCACAAGTTTCTCTGCAGCTGGAAGTTGGTTGTGGAGGTTATCAAGAACTGGAATTTGGTTCTTGGTGAAAGGTTTGGTGCCTGGAATTTGGGCACTGGTTTCTCTGCAACTGGAATTTGGTTGTAGAGGTTATCAAGAACTGGAATTTGGTTCTTGGTGAAAAGTTTGGTGCCTGGAATTTGGGCACTGGTTTCTCTGCAACTGGAATTTGGTTGTAGAGGTTATCAAGAACTGGAATTTGGTTCTTGGTGAAAGGTTTGGTGCCTGGAATTTGGGCACTGGTTTCTCTGCAACTGGAATTTGGTTGTAGAGGTTATCAAGAGCTGGAATTTGGTTCTTGGTGGGGAGGTTATCAAGAACTGGAATTTGGTTCTTGGTGGAGAGGTTGAGTACACGAACTGGAATTTGGTTCTTGTACTCGTGTGGTGCCTGGAATTTGGATGCTGGTTTCTCTGCAGCTGGAATTTGGTTGCGAGAGGTTATCAAGAGCTGGAATTTGGTTCTTGGTGGAGAGGTTATGTGCAGGAACTGGAATTTGGTTCTTGTGTTAGATTAGGTGTAAGATTGTTGAATCTGTAAAACATTTAATCTAGTGGAACCCAGCTGGAATTTGGCTGGAGACTGGACGTAGCCCTGGTATTGGGTGAACCAGTATAAATTACCGGTGAAATCTTTCTTAACCTTTCTCTCTTTAAATTCAGTTGATGCGCTTATTTTGATTGATTGCTTTGTGATGCAAGAATAGATTAGTAAACTTAATTTTCGAATTAGATAATCTGTTATTCGCGAAAAACTTTCAAAAATCAATTCACCCCCCCTCTTGATCTAAAACTACTTTTCTAACATGCTCTACTCTCTTAGGGATACTTAGAAGTGTATAGAGAAGGAGGAAAAGCAAGATAGGAAGCTTGAATTGAGGTACTGGAGCCAAAACCCGCGCCCCACCTAAATAGACCGCGCAAGGGAGTTTGGGACGGCCGTCTGGGTTGGGACGACCGTCTCAAATGAAACATTTGTACACAGCTCCACCCCTATCTGGGACGTGCGTCCCACTTGGAATTTGGCACTTGGGACGGCCGTCTGGACTTTGGGACGGCCGTCTCAAGCTTCTTATGTTGGTTTTTGATTTTTTTGAGTTAATTTTCGTGTTTTTTGATGAAATTGAAGATAGGATTCCCTTCATTTATGCTTTAATGCATGCAATGCTTCATGATATGCATTCTATGACCTATTTCAGTTAATATTTTGAAAGTTTTAACTGATGTGCTTTGACTTTGGGCGTATTCTTGGTGCTGTGCCTTTACGTCATCTTGTTTCTTGATCAACAAGCTTAGCTGTACTGATTTGCCATCTCGAAATTTTCTTTGCTATGGCCGAAGAGCAATCTTTCGTTCGTAGAGCAACTGCCATGTCAATGCCCTCCTTCCTTTCCTTAGGGATTTCAACCTTCCTATTGATCACTATGTTACCACATTCCCCTTTATTACTTGAATGCTTTATAGTGAAATGGTCAAGAGAAGAGAAAGAAAGGATTTACAACAAAGGCTTGTGTTTTAGAGGGATATTTTTTATAATACAGGTTTTTGTAAGAATGGCTAGCCAAGGTTGGTCGGTGTTTAGGCTAGTTTAGATAAATGTTTCATTCTTATGATGTGGCGTCGTTGTTTACTGATTTATGGCGCCTTTTTGTGATTGACTAACTTCCCTAGTCCGCCCTTTCGGGTTTTCAGCCTAGGATGTCGTGCTTTTGTCCTAACTTTTGTCTAGGTTTCCCTTTTGTATTTATTTTTTAGGAATACCTAGCGGACTTTTAATAACCCTAACTTTTGCCCAGGCTACCCTTTATTATTGTTCGGGTCTCCTGCCGGGTTTACCCTAACTTTTGTACAGCCCCCTTTGTGGGTTTCCTGCCGGGTATTTTGCCCTTTATTTTTTTGTCCTGGCCTTTGGCCTTGACGGGCTTTTTCTTTTATATGCACATATATTTTTTTTGCACAACATTGTCGAAACTTGAATTCTATTGAGATAAATTTTATCCGTTTCTAGTTAATCAATCGTATTTTGACTTTGCTTTATGACGCGTTGCTTGTTTTGACGCAATTTGGAACAAAACATTTTATCTAAACCTTGTTTATTAAAATGGGGTATAGATACATTTAGTAAGAAAAGAAGCAGACAGTAAGAATAGCATTCTTTTGTAATTTCAGGGAAATATGTGCCCTAAAGATGCTCGGGGGCCGGGCATACCCCGAGGAGTGATCTCTAATAGTCACTAGGTTTACATCCCTTAGAATCAGAAGAAGGACACCTAATGACTAACGCTACCCTTTGCGCTAATACCCCTCCTTTTTGGAATATCGTCTTCGAGGGGTAAGACTTCCCTACTTCCCGTATGGTTTGATCTTTGGTGGGGTCGTACCCTAAACCATACTTTAGAGGATTATCTTTGAAATCTGGTGGCTCTTTTATTCCTTGAGCATTCTTTTCGAGCCCCCGTCCTGGGCGATATCCATATCTTTTCATCATATGGGCCACCTTTGTATTACCAGGGAGTCTTTCTATGTTGGCGATTTCAAGTGCTTGAAAAGACGTTTCAAGAGCTTCTTCAGCCGCATCCACATATGGTTGGACAGACAGTTTGCTTATTAGAAAGTCTTCTTCAGCTTGAACTGTGACGAGTTTATCATTTATCACAAACTTGACTTTCTGGTGGAGTGTTGAAGGTATTGCCTTAGCGCTATGAATCCAAGGTCTACCAAGGAGACAACTGTATGCTGGCGTGATATCCATCACGTGGAAGTCTATGTTGAAAATAGTAGGTCCAATTTGGATTGGTAGACTAATTTCTCCTACTACTTCACGTCTTGACCCGTCAAAGGCTCGAACAACTGTATTACTCGGGCGCATGTGGGCTCCTTGCACTGTTATTCTATCGAGTGTACTTTTAGGCATAACATTTAGGGATGACCCATTATCCACGAGTACTTTGGAAATGAGATATTCTTTGCATTTGACAGAGATATGCAAAGGCTTATTATGATTTGACCCTTCCAAAGGGAATTCTTCATTGGTGAAGGTAAGATGATTATTGGCTGTAATATTACCAATAATTCCTTCAAACTTGTCTTGGGATATTGCATGCGGAACGAATGATTCATTCAAAACCTTTAACAGTGCGTTTCGATGCGGTTTCGAACTCATGATGAGTGATAACAAAGTTATCTTTGCTGGAGTACGATTGAGTTGATCTATGATGGAGTATTCACTTTGTCTTATGTACTGGAGTAACTCATCTGTCTCCTCCTTGGATTCCTTTTCTTCTTCGGCTTTATTTTTCATCTTATCTTTAGAAGTATTTTCTTGTAATTCCTTGGGGGAGTATATTCTTCCGCTTCGAGTCATGCCCCCAATACCGGCTATGTTGGAGATATCTTGATTGGCTGACGATTCTTCTGAGTATCTCCAAGGTATAGCTTTATTTGATGAATAAGGGAAAGGATGCGGTACGAATAAGCGTAAAGGCGTTATTGCTTCTTCCCTTTTAGTGTTTGGAATGATTAACGAATGATTAACGGTGCTTGTTTGTTATTATCTTCGGGTTTATCGACTGTCGTAGAGATTTTGATGACGACAAGCTTCTTTTCCATTTTTCTGATTTGTGGAAAGCACATCAGTTAATCCTTTCTTTTTATTATCTTTATTATTAAACGAGGAGGGATATGTGAATGTATGCAACTTATGAATGCAATAGACAATTTAAGAGAAAAAAAATCCTTTTATTAGAAAGTGTATATCCTTCTATACAATGCTTTGAAGTAAGTGCTGACAAAAGCGAAAAAGCTTGAAGAATCCTATAGGTAAATTAGGCTTTCTTCATAATTCGTCTTCAGCAGTTATCACGTGATTTCTGAGCGTCTTGATTTGCTCAGATACCGCCCGGCTCATATTTTCACTATATCGGCGAGCCTCTTTTATCTTCTCTTCTTGATGAACGATCAAGGCATGCTACTGATCAGACCTCTCTATTATTCGGTCTCTTTCAAGAAGTAATTGACCATACTGAGCTAATCCATCTTTTTCTTTCTCATGTAGCTCCTCTAGGTCTACTCTGTATTTTTCAGTGGTTTCCCACCACTTCTGTGCTTCTGACCGAGTATTTGCTAGGTCATCTTGTATTAGCTTGATCGTTCTTGCCTATTCTGCAAGCGTGCTCTCAAGATGTGCTATTTTGTCATTCATGTCCCGGAACATACTATCTTGCTCAAGTCTCAGAATCTTCAATGCTTGTTTAGTCTCTTCCTGATAGTCAGCACAATCATTCTTAAGACGCTCTATTTCGTGGTCCTTCTTTCTGCATTGCCTTTTTAGACCATCTATTATAAGGGTTGATTCTTGCTCTTTTTCTTCAAAAGCCCTCAGCTGAGCTTCCATGACTTCAACCTTCTTGTTTAAGGCATTGACCTGCAATTGTAGCTCTTCATTTGCTAACGTTGTAGTGAATGCAGCAGATGGCTGGGGTATCCCTCTATTTTTCCTCCATTCTTCATACTCATGGGATGCGGATACTTGAACCTTTCCGAATTCTTTATCTCCCATATAGACTGGCCTTTCCCATGCTTTCCGGACAGCGGATATTTCTTCAAAGCATGGGAATAATGACATAGACTCAGCCCTCTGAGCTCTTCTTGAGTTGGCGCGGTCTGGGTTCTCATAAGTTGTCTCATAGCCATCTTAGGAGAGTAGGCTATACAACCTCTAAGACCTAGAAGTGGTATGCTCAGGTAATCTCCGCATCGTACGAGAATATAACCGGGTCGGAACCAAGGGCAAACCCATGATACATGCTCTATGTTCCAGTTTTCTAACTCGGTCTTCCACTCTAAAGCTTGACGATGTTGAAGAGGGATTTTTGAAAAACTCCTTAGAGGATGAGGAAATACGCCCATGTGGCTTGAAGCGTAGAAATGAGTGACGCCCCATACGTATAGCAATGAAGTGCAGCATCTAAGTGTTTTCCCCTGTTTCTGTCGGCAAAAATCTACGGAAAGCAGGGTGTCAGCGAGGATTGCAGGTATAGGACTCTTTGAATATACGTCCCAGGCAAAAATGCATCCATTGCAGCATGATCCACAATGTTCACATGAAATGGGAATAATATGATTCCGAACATTGCTAATGCTAGAGTCTTGTTGAATGTAGACCAATCTTTCTTTTCAGCCAGAGAAACTAAGTGGTCTTCTATTACAGCCATTTTCCAACCTCTGATATTCCCTTTTCCCTCTAGGGTGGATTGATGAGGAGGCAGTCGTATGATAGTAGCAACCTTACTCACGGCTACGTATACTCCCGAGCAGACATAGACCCCAACTGACTGAGGCCATCTGACCATGAGTTCATATTCTTCTAAGGTTGGTACCAAGTCAAACTGCGAGAACTCAAAGCAGTGTAGATTGGGACTCCAGAAGTGGACCAATGCTCTAACAAATATTGGATCAATACTGATCTTCAAGTGGTCAAGAATTCTTCCATAAGATTTCTCAAAACTAGCACAGACCTCTGGCGGCATATATGTACACAACTGCCTTAACTTCTCCACACGGCATAGAAGGATCTCCACTTTCTTTAATTGTCTATTACCGGATCCCTCCATTATCTAGCAAAAGTAAAAATGCATGATATGAGGATGAATTTTCGTAAATGCATGTATGCAAGTGTTTATTTTTCTAAGTATTATCATGTTTTATTCCTAATATGATGCATGATAATACTGGGTTTTTCTTGTAAGGAAAGCTCATCTATATGAATGTTTATGGATTTCAATGAAGAGAGTCCTATTTTCTTCTCTTTTTATTTTTATGAGCAACGAATGGTATGAATTATAGGACTTTTGTTAAAAACTTTTATTTTGTAATAGAGATATTTTCATGGCTTTAATCGTTTTTATATTTTTTAATGACCCTTTATCTCTTCTGTCGGTCAACGTGGCTACTTAGCTTACAAAGAACCTGAAACCAGGCTAGCTTAACTGAAGACTGTCCGAGATAAAGGTCTTTTATCTTATCACTTTTTGTAATTTTTAGGGTTTTTCATTTTTTTTTGTTCGTTGTATGATTACCCTATGCTAATGCATCAATACAAATGCAGCAAACGTATGCACACACAATTCATACATCCACGAGCAGAGCCACGCTTATTTAATCACGAGGTATGATTTTCCTGCAGAAACGTGCTTGGTTTAGGCGGTTCTAACTGTTCTCACCAAGGCCAAAGGTCCCCAAGGTGCCCCCATTATAGGGACCTCTCAATATCTCAGTCCTCGGGTCATGCACGGAACTCCGTGGCGACATCCTTAGACCAAAAGAAGAGAGTTATCACCTTGAGTTGGTGGTTTCCGACAACGGTTGTAGCCCCGTGTGCCAACAAGCCGGTCGTATCTGCCACCCACTCCCTATAGGTATTCACTCTTGCCCCCGGGTATAGAGGGACTGTTGTGTGCAAGGGTTTTTGTGTGCAATTTATATTTCAAGCAATTTACAGAAGTAATCATACAGCAGTTATTAAAGCCATACAATAAAAATACAGAAAAGGGTAAAGGCGTAATTTCAAATCTTTACTTAGTTAGAATTTATCCGTCACTGAATGGGATCAACTCTCTAGCTTCCCCAGTGGAGTCGCCATCTGTCGCCGCCGTCCGTTCCGACGTCCTGGGACATCTCGAACGTTAATGCGAGCGGTCGCGAAAAGATGGTTGAGACTCGCGTTTTTTGTTAAAAATATGTTCATTGCTTCCGAGGCGCTCAACGCTGAACTATCCTCTAATAGAAACAAGGTTTTTGAAAAGGGTTCTTTTGGAGTCGCCACCAATGTTTTGACGATAAACATTGGAAAAGGAGAAAAAGGCATTGATTTTAGTAAAAACCAAACTTGGCCATTATAACCAGAGTCGGGTAAGGGAGTTAGTTACGTGTGGGGAAGGTATTAGCACCCCACAACGCCCCTTTCGGGTTCCCTATGACGGATTAATTCATTTAAGTGAAGATTACGAGAGATTACGCTATTACCCTATTTTATTCATACAGTATTTAAATATGGCTATCTACATGATTTTATCTACATTGCATACAAAAAGCAGTGAATAAAGCAATAAAAGGGAAGAGAATTGAGAAGAACCTCCGAAGCAAGCTTTATATTATAAGTCTTTTATACAGAGGACGCTTTGCGGCAATCCTTCGCTCTACAATGACTCTCCTCTCGATTACAATATCGACTCGACTAAATTTTCTAGAAGAATCGAATGCCAGAATACAAATTCCTTAACTGATTGTTACCTATTAAAGGCAATCAGAGAGATCATTCGAAGGAGGGAGAGAAGAAGACAAGTCTTGGAGTTGTCTAGGCTGTCTGAGTTGTGGAAAATGACAAAATGAGGCTCCTATTTATAGATTTCGCGGCCTGGACATCTGGGACGGTCGTCTAGGTTGGGATGGTCGTCCCAACTGCAAAATTTGCACTGAGTCAGGTTGGGACGGCCAGTTGTGTTTGGGACGGTCGTCCCAATTGAATTTTTTGTTCTTGACTCCACCCCTGGAAAGTTTGGGACGGCCAGTGTCATTTGGGACGGCCGTCCCAACTTTGGGACGGCTGTCTCGACCTGTTTTCAGCAGCTCTTGTGTTCTGGGACCCCGGGAAGCTTTCCTTTCCTTTTTCGGACGTCGTTTGATGCCGATGTGTGTCCGTTGAAGCTTTATCTTCATATAGGGAGTCTTCTTGGCCTTCATTAAGATGCCGGGCGAGCTTTATCTTCGTGTAGGAAGTCTCCTTAGTCTTTATTGTGTGGATGGGTGAACTCCGTCTTGTTGCAGGAGGTCTTTCTCGGTTTTTCTTTGATATGAAGCCGGGTGATATGTATGAAGTTTCCCTAGCTTTTATTTTGAGAGGCCGGGCAAAATTAGGGGTCTACACTCCACAAACGGCTCAGCAGCGTCGCAAGAAAGAAAGGAAGTTCACTCCCATCTCAACTTCCTATGGTAAATTGTTGCCTCAGTTGCTGGAGGCCAAACTCTTGACCTGAGTCCCTCCAAAGAAGCAGATGGAGCCTCCCTACCCCGAGTGGTATAAACCAAACGAGAAATGTGATTACCACTCGGGTTCACCCGGGCACTCAACAGAAAATTGCTTGACCCTTAAGTATCGGGTCCAAGAATTGATCGACGCCGGGTGGATAACTTTTGATGCCTCTGCTTCTGATGTCGACGCCAAACCTCTGTCTAAGCCAGAGTAGTAGAGAGGGAGGATTGGGAGGATCAACCCCTAGGGTGTTTTTTTTTTTAAGCTTTCTTTTGTATTTCCTGCGGTCCCCGCCCGTGGCCGCAGGAACTCTGATTAAAAGGTCTTGTACATACACTTTTGTTTTCCTTAATACATGAGGCATTTTGTCACATCCATTTCCTTCTTTCTTTTCCCTCTTCTATTTATTATTCTTCCAAAGATAATTGAATAATAAAATGTATGACTAAAAAAAAACCTAAAATACATCATGTCTGTGCTTGATGAATCTCTGTGGACCCCGGAAGCCGAAGGCAAATGGGTCGAGTCTGACAGTGAGCAGGGGACCATTTCCCCGGACATGCAAAGAATGCTGGAAAAAGAAGCACGCATTATACAATCGCATCAGGAAGAAACGAAAACTATCAATTTGGGGGAAGGGGATGATGAGAGAAAGATAAGCATTGGCACCCAAATAGAAGGTAGCATAAGGGAGGGATTAATACAGCTTCTAAAAGAATATATGGATGTATTCGCCTGGTCCTATCATGACATGCCCGGGTTCAACACAAGTATAGTAGAGCATTGGCTGCCATTAAAAGAAGGGTTTCGACCAGTCAAGCAAAAACTCAGAAGAGTCAAGCCAGATTGGTCCTTAATGATTAAGGAAGAGGTGCAAAGACAACTGGACGTCAATTTCCTAGTAGTGTCCAAGTACCCGGAGTGGTTGGCCAACATAGTGCCTGTCATAAAAAAGAACGGCAAAGTCAGGGTATGTGTGGATTATAGGGACCTCAATAGAGCAAGTCCAAAGGATGACTTTCCCCTACCACATATAGACACGCTAGTAGACTATACCGCTACCAATACGCTTTATTCCTTCATGGATGGGTATGCAGGGTACAATCAGATCAAACTGGTTGTTGAGGATAGAGAAAAAACCTCTTTCATCACACCATGGGGCACCTTTTGCTACCGTGTAATGCCTTTTGGACTCAAGAATGCAGGGGCTACCTATCAAAGGGCTATGGTCACACTGTTCCATGACATGATCCACAAGAAAATAGAGGTGTATGTGGATGACATGATCGCCAAGTCCAGAAACGAGATGGATCACCTTCAATATCTCAAGAAACTGTTCGATCGACTTCGAAAGTATGAAATCAAATTAAACTCGGCAAAGTGTACTTTCGGAGTACGGTCAGAAAAACTTTTGGGGTTCATCGTCAGCAAAAGAGGAATCGAAGTGGACCCTGACAAAACCAAGGCAATTTTGGAAATGCCCCCACCAAGCACAGAAAAGGAGGTCAGAGGTTTTCTGGGTCGAATTAACTATATTGCCCGTTTCATCGCACAGTTGACGGATAAATGTATACCCATCTTTAAACTGTTGCGCAAAAATCAACCAACGGTGTGAAATGAAGAATGCCAACAAGCGTTCGATAAAATCAAAACATTCTTAACCAATCCGCCAGTATTGGTACCACCTGTTGAGGGGAGACCTCTGATCCTATATTTATCAATACTCAAAGAGTCCATGGGATGTGTACTTGGTCAACAAGATGAAACTGGGAAGAAAGAACAAGCCATTTATTATCTTAGCAAGAAATTCCTAGACTATGAAACCCGTTATACACCATTTGAAAAGACCTGTTGCGCATTGGTATGGGTCACTCAGCGTCTTCGACAATATATGGCTCGACACACAACACGGTTGGTTTCCAAAATGGACCCAATCAAGTACCTCTTCGAGAAGCCCATTCTAACCAGAAGAATAGCTAGGTGGCAAGTGCTCC
The DNA here is from genome assembly GCA_963425845.1 of Sphenostylis stenocarpa. Taxonomy (NCBI): domain Eukaryota; kingdom Viridiplantae; phylum Streptophyta; class Magnoliopsida; order Fabales; family Fabaceae; genus Sphenostylis; species Sphenostylis stenocarpa. The sequence continues at coordinate 15,815,935 of OY731401.1, read as the reverse complement.
TCTCAGAGTTCGACATCATTCATCTCACCCAGAAAGCTATTAAAGGTAGCCCCCTAGCGGATTATCTAGCCCATGGATCAACAAATGAGTATCAGTCTCTACAAGATGACTTTCCTAATGAACATATCATGCACATCGAACACGAAGGGACCAAAGAAGAGGCATGGACCATGTTCTTCGACGGGGCCTCAAACATGCTTAGACACGGGATAGGAGCTATTTTGATATCCCCATAACGGCCAGGCTAAATTTTGACTGTACAAACAACATGGCCGAATATGAAGCGTGTGCGCTAGGAATCCAAGCAGCTCTAGATCATGAGGTTACTAAACTCAAGTCTTCGGCGATTCATCCCTTGTCATCTATCAACTTAAAGGTGAATGGGAAACCCGAAACTCCAAATTAATCCCATATTTAGAGCACATCCGTGATTTAGTCTCAAAAATAGAAAGCGTCACCTTCCAGTATATTCCTCAGGAAGACAATCAATTTGCTGACGCCCTCGTCACTCTATCATCCATGTTTTCTTTAGGTCAAGAGCATGAGATGCCAATCATCCAAATTAAACTGCATGACAAACAAGCTTTTTGCATGACAGTAAATGGCGAGCACGACCAAAATCCCTGGTATCATGACATCAAACAATATCTCATGAGGAGCGAATATCCCAAAGGAATCAATAACAATGATAAAAGAACAATTCGTAAAAGGGCAGTAGGGTTCACGTTGATTGAAGGAACCCTCTACAAAAAGAGTCTCGATTCCACTCTCTTAAGGTGTGTGGACCAAGAAGAAGCCTAAACCTTGATAAGAGAAATCCACAAAGGAACTTTTGGGACCCACGCACCTGGGCATGTCATGGCAAAGAAGATCTTAAGGGCAGGATATTTTTGGTCCATAATGGAAGCTGATTGTCACCAATATGCTAAAAAGTGTCACAAGTGCCAAATCTATGTTGATAATATTCATGTGCCGCCCACACCTCTCAGTACCCTGGCTACACCATGGCCATTCTCTATGTGGGGCATGGACATCATCGGACCCATCGAGCACAAAGCGTCTAATGGTCATCGTTTTATCTTGGTGGCCATTAACTATTTCACTAAATGGGTTGAGGCAGCATCATATGCACATGTAACTAGAAAAGTGGTGACCACCTTCATCAAGAAAAATATTATATGTCGGTATGGCATCCCTCATAGGCTCATTACTGATAATGGGACCAATCTCAATAATAAGATGATGGAGGAACTATGTCAAGACTTCAAAATTCAACACCACAATTCTTCTCCGTACGGACCAAAGATGAACGGTGCAGTAAAGGCAGCCAACAAGAACATTAAGAAAATCATCCAGAAGATGGTAGTAACCTACAAAGATTGGCATGAAATGCTTCCCTTCGCCTTACACGACTACCGAACTTTAGTGCGAACCTCCACAGGGGCTACTCCGTTTTCCCTCGTGTACGAAATGGAGGTCGTACTACCAGTAGAGGTCAAATACCCTCCCTACGAGTTGTTATGGAAGCAAAATTAACAGAAGTCGAATGGGTTCAAAGCTGGTACGATCAGCTGAACCTAATCGAAGAAAAATGGCTGGACGCCATATGTCGGGGGCAAGTTTATCAAAAGAAGATCAAGAAAGCCTACGACAAGAAAATCAATCCCTGCATCTTCCGAGAAGGGGATCTGGTAATAAAGAAACTACTTCCAGCCCAGAAAGACAAAATTGGGAAATGGACAACAAACTATGAAGGACCCTTTGTGGTCAAGAGAGCCTTCTCAGGAGGAGCCCTTATCCTCACCGAAATGGACTGAGAAGAACTTTGACATCCAGTCAATTCAGATGCGGTAAAGAAATACTACGCCTGAAGACATTGCTCATGACCCGTCAGGATGAAAACTCACAAAGAGCGTCCTGGGCAAAAGATAGGGTTCATATTCCTCGCTAGGATACATCCTAGGCAAAAATTAGAGGTTTAAAAAAAAAAAAAAAAAAAAAGAGGAGCAATGATTACCTTAGCAGAAAATCGCAAAGGCGACTAAGGTAATACCTTCACAAAAGCAAGCAGACTTCGCATGATCTTCACTCCGAGCTCAAGCATCTCAATTGAAGCAACCAAGAAAAATGGAGAAACAGAAATCACAAGCATGATTGTTATATCCTATATAGCTTAGCCAACCTTGGCCAGCCCTGCTTATAAATTCCTTTGTGAATCCTCCTATAAAAATAGACCATTTGTTTATGTCAATAAAAATTGTCTTCTCTTCTCTTTCCCTACTTGTGAGAATGCCTCTGTATTAACGAAACATGAGCATGCATAAAACAAGCAATATGAGAAAGCATAAGAAAGAAAAAGAAAACAAGATCAAAACAAACAATGCCTGCTAGTACAGTCTCAGGCAAAAATAGGGCAGTCTGCTAGATCGAAAACCCGCAAAGGGTGGTCTAGGCAAAAGTTAAGGCCTTCAAAAAAGAAAAAAAAGTCCACCGAGATGTCCTAGGCAAAAATTAAGGCAATCCCGCTAGATCGAAAACCCGCAAAGGGCGGTCTAGGCAAAAGATAGGGCTAAAACAAAATTTCATAAGAATAATCACAGGAAAACAGCAAAGAAAGTACCGGTCACTTTCTAGATGCCCCCAACTAAAATAAATTGCATCAAGAGCATCTACGCACAAGTAGTTGCACAAAAAGGACTTTGTCAAAATCAAAACAAACAAATATACTTCAGATAAATAAAAGACCAAAAAGCATTCATATAGAAAGATCAGCTTTGTGCTTGCATTCGAAAATAGAAAGCACTCAGGAGTATCCCGGTAAGACTTCGCCGACTTTACCAAAAATATACATTAACCAAGAGTTTCTTCGACGACCAACAATAAAGAAAACAAGACTACCCGACAACTAGCAAAGTCGGATGACCACTACCAAAAGATCAAAATCAAAGAATCCCCAGCAACCAACAAGCTAGATGAACATCAACAAAATCCCTGGCACAATCCGGATGACCATTCCCAGAAAAGACAAACAAAGACAAGAGAACACATCTCGACGCTCGGCGCATGAGCCACCCGAGCAGTAAGCCGCCACCACCACCAGTCTTACGCATTGGACTATACTATCCTGATAGGGGGTTCATACCTATCGACCTGCGCACGCGGTGCGCCTGATCTGCGCTCAAGCCGGATCAGCAAGTCACAACCACCAGCCTGATGGGGGGTTCATACTCATCTAGTCCTACGCAGTGGACTGTACCAGCCTGATGGGGGGTTTATACCCATCATCAACCGAAGGATCGGCTACCGTCAGAAGGAGTATCCTGAGGTTCTACCATGTGTCAACCGAAAGGATCAGCTATCGTCAGAAGGAGTATCCTGGAGGTGCACAACACAATTTTCCCCAGAAGATCAACCGCCGCAAGACGGGACGTCCGAAGGGTAACCGGGTAAGAGGGTCAACTCCTTTACCTTCCAGCCAATCTTCTTGGCACGACAGGCCAACAGTCGACTGGTCAGGTAAAGGGGGGGGCAGCTGTAGACCCCAAATCTTGCCCGACCTCATAATAAAGGCCAAAAGACCTCCTATTCGAAGATGGATGAAGCCTAAGAAGCCATTAGGAGAGACTATTAGGCCCCATACTAGGATAGGAAGAATTTTTTGTATTAAAATAAGGATTTTCGCCTTCAAGGATCGAGACCGCCGTCTTGCTTTTTGAGACTGCCGTCTCGCCATTCCTGCAAGTCGAGACCGCCGTCTCGTTTGACGAGACGACCGTCTCGCCACCTGCGAATGGCGAGCCCCCTTCAAGTTTGGCGAGACGGCCTTCTCGCCATTTTTGCAAGGCGAGACAGCCGTCCCGAATGGCGAGACGGCCGTCTCGGCCTGACAGGCGCGAATCCCTATATATAGCGAGGGCTCCCCCCCTAATTTCACAGATTTCTTCCACTTTCCCTTCTACAACTTCTTCAAATTCTCTTCCTAGAACCCCTCCGAAGCATTTCTGGAGTTTTTGAGAGATTTTATAGCATTTTCGAGAGTTTTCCGGCACTGTAAAGAGCGAATTGCTGCCAAAACGCACCTTAATTTTCAAGGAATTAATTAAAGAGCTTGCTTCGGAGGTTTCTTCTTTCTCTCCCTCTCTTTATTGCCTTTACTTTTATGATAAAATTGCGTAATAGATATTACGGCCATGTAGTCATTACTTTAATTCGGCAAATAAAAGGGTAAAAGCGTCTTTTCACAAAGTTTATTTATAAAATAGCTGGCCTATCATAGGGAACCCGAAAGGGGCATCGTAAGGGAACTAACACTTTCCTTACACGTAACTAACTCCCTTACCTAAACTCTGGTTTTAACGACCAAAGTTGGTTTTTGAAAACCAACGCCTTTTTACTCCTTTTTCGATGTTTCCGGTAAAAACATCGGTGGAAACTCCATAAGAACCCTTCAAAATTAGTTCTTGGGTTAGCCCGGTTATCAGAAAATCCAAGAACACTTTTTCGAAAACCTCACTCCTAGGTTCAGCACGCTTATCGGACAACCTAAAGGCGTTGTAACCACACCTATAAAACGCGAAAAATGGAAAGCTCTGAACCATCGCATCGCTCCGACTACCTCTTTTTGATGGTGGCGACATTTATAATTATATTTTATAAAATATGTAGGATGTTTAACAACCAATAGACTTGGGTAAAGCTATTACCACTCCTTCTGGATCTAAGGAGAAGACACCAGTTGTGGGGACTTCTCCAAATCCAATTTTTGATCTCTTGTCTCTTTCCCCACATTTGTATATGCAGTCATTCCAAGTTCTATGGGATTCTACATTATTTGGGATGCCTTCTAGCAATATACCCCTATACATTTCCCACACTGATGCCCTGGAGATTGGGATGGGCAATCAATGTCTAAATATAGCTGTTTTACAATTTTGGACATTGTAAGTTCATATCTTTCATGACTCTTTTCATTTTATTAAATAAATAAGGTATAAGTTCACTTAAATTGGCATATTTTAGGATGATGCATGAAATGATAGTGGAGCAAGGCATTGGTCATGTGTATGGATTATTCGACCCTCAATCCATACAAAAATTTGGGAATAGGCATGATCAAATTCCCAGTTACATGCAAAATTGGATGACTGATTCTAAGAGAGATATTTACCTTGGAGCATACCATCATTCGTAAGTTATCCTAGCCTCTTCTGGTTTTACACAAGTTTTTTTAATATATTCTAATCATGTGTATATACAGAAACCATTGGCAGCTATTAGTTATTTGTCCAAAGCAGAATCTTGTGTGTTGGTTCTGCTCATTGGGAAGAAAACCTAACATGGAGCTAAAAAACATTGTAAACAAGTAAGTATTTCTTATATTATGTCTAAACATCTTGATTATTCTATTTCTAAGCCCCTTCTTTTCAATATATAGTGCTTTAAAGGTTTGCAGTACATTAGATGGAAAACACACAAGTAAAAGCACAGCTCCAAATTGGAATTTTATCAAAGTAAGTAGCCTTATATATATTATACTATCTATTTTATGTTCAGATTTAATAGTTATTTTTAACATATTTAGTCATTTTTAGTGTAAAAAAAAATGGAGGATACGAAGTGCGGCTACTATGTAATGTATTGGATGTGGCTCATCATTTTTGGTAGCATTCAAGATAGTTGGAATGAGGTAAGTTGACATTTGCTATTATATTCAATTCCTTTATTTTAATTGCTTAGGGTTTACCATTCTATTTGTAAACTTCTTACAGGCATTTAAAGATATAGAACCTTTGCCTACTGGAAACTATAGACATGGTTAGAAACAAATGGGCAGAAAAGTTTGTCCAAGTAGTTAGGAATAGGATTGATTGACAATTTTTTGTGTATGTTGTACATAATTTGGCTTATTTTGACATATATACCTATCATTTTATATATAATAATATATAGTGATTAGCTGAAATATATATATTGTCAATGACTGACATTATAGCAGGTTGAATATTGTTGATGGCACTAAAAACAGAGCATTATTTAAAAAAAAAAGGGGATATTCTACGTCGGTTAATGCAATAAATGACGTTGTAAGGAATATACAACATCGGTTATTGCATTAACCGACATAGTATATACCTCTCAATGTCGGTCATAGAACTAACTGACGTTGTAAGGAATATACAACGTCGGTTATTGCATTAACCGACATAGTATATACCTCTCAATGTCGGTCATAGAACTAACCGACATTGTATACATAACTTTCAACGTCGGTTAGTTCAATAATCAACGTAGAATTTACTCGTTTCTACGATGGACATTTGGTTAACTGACATAGATTTCTAGCACTTTCAACAACGGGTTTTCTGAACCGACATAGAATCCTTTGACATTCAACGACGCCTAATTCAATGACGTCATTGGAACCGACGTTGAATGCCTTCTACACCCAACGTTGAAATACCATTTTGTAGTAGTGTGTAGGTCAACGTGGCTACTTAGCTTACAAAGAACCTGAAACCAGACTAGCTTAAATGAAGACTGTCCGAGATAAGGTTGTTTATTGCGAAAATATTTTTGTAGTTTTTCTATTTTTATCTGTTGTTTGGTTATGCTATGCAATCAAATGCAAGAAACAAAATGCACACACAATTCACTCCTCCGCAAACACATAAGATGATGTTTTAATTACGAGGTAGGGTTTTCCTGCGGAAAAGTGCATTAGCAAAGGTAGGTTCTAACTGTTCTCACCAAGGCCAGGTCCCCCAAGGTGCCCCCATTATAGGGTCCCCACTCTCCAGCCTTCCGACCATGCTTAGCACTAAGGCCATAGTCAGTCTTTGTGCCAAAAGAGGAAGGTTATCACCTTGAGTGGTAGTTTCCGATCATACCAGTGGGCTCATGGCCCTCACTACGGCAAAACCGTACCTACCACCCACTCTCTATGGATTTCTCAGTTGCCCCCGAGTATAGAGAGAATTGTTGTGTGCAAGGGTTTGTGTACAGTTTGTATTTCAAACAATTGTGTAAAATAAACAAACAATAGTTATTAAAGCCAAACAAATAAACGTGTTTGTAGACCCCAAATCTTGCCCGGCCTCCAAATAAAGACCAGAAGACCTCCTATTTGAAGATGGACAAGCCTAACAAGCCATTAGGAGAGACTACTAGGCCCCATACTAGGGTAGGAGGGAGTTTCTGTACCAAAAAATAAGTTTTCTTGCTTTGAAGGGACGAGACCGCGTTTTGGGCAACCCAGACCGACGTTTCGCCTCGCGTAGGAGTCGAGACCGCCGTCTCGCTTAACGAGACGGCGGTCTCGTCACCTACGAAAAACGAGACGGCGGTCTCGTGTAACCAGACGGCGGTCTCGTTGTTTTGACAGGACGAGACGGCGGTCTCGTTGAACGAGACGGCGGTCTCGACCCTGTCAGACGAGAACGGCGGTCTCGCCACCTGACAGCGCGAAAATCTATAAATAGGGACTCTCCCCCCCTCATTTCCACACACCACAGCTGCATAGCTCTCCCTTCTCTCTAAAACTTCTCTCTAGAATCCCTCCGATGCATTTCCAGAGTTTCTGAGTGCTTTCAAGAGTGATTTTTCGGCGTTCGAGAGGTTTTCCGACGCCTTGTAGAGTGAAGGGCTGCCATAAAGCACCCTATTTTTTTTAGAGAATTAATATAAAGCGCGCTTCGGAGGTTCAAATTCTCTCCTTTCACCTTTACTGTCTTTATCTTAAATTATGCAATAGATAATAGGGCCATGTAGTCATACTTTTAAATTCCGCAGAATAAAAAGGGCGAAAGTGTATTTTTCTAGTTTATCAATAAAATAAGCCGGCCTGTCATAGGGAACCCGAAAGGGGCGTCGTAAAGGGACTAATACTCCCTTTACACGTAACCAACTCCCTTACCCAACTCTGGTTCTAATGACCAAAGTTGGTTTTCGAAAACCAACGCCTTTTAAACCCCTTTTCCGATGTTTCCGGTAAAAACATCGGTGGCGACTCCATAGAACCCAAAATAAATAAGTCCTTGGGTTAGCCCGGTTATCGGGCAACTCAAGGACACTTTTCGAAAACCTCGTCTCTAGGTTAGCCCGGTTATCGGACAACCTAAGGACGTTGTAACCACCAACAAAAAACGCGAAAAAGAGACGAAAAACCATCGCGTCGCGACCGACCGACCGACGCAATTGTATTTCAAACAATTGCGTAAAATAAACAAACAATAGTTATTAAAGCCAAACAAATAAACGTGTTATAAAGCAAGGTAGGGTAAAAGTGAAATTTTTAAGTCTTTTAATTATCAAACTAGTCTATCACTAAATGGGATCAACTCTCTAGCTTCCCCAGCGGAGTCGCCATCTGTCGCTGTCGTCAAAAGAGGTGGTCGGAGTGACGCGATGGTTCTGACTTTCGTTTTTGCATTTTATATGGGTGAGGTTACAACGCCTCTAGGTTTTCCGATAACCGGGCTGGACCTAGGGGCGAGGTTTTCTAAAGGGAGCTTTTAGGTTGTCTGATAATCGGGCTGGACCTAAAAGCAAGGTTTTCAAAGAGGGTTCTTATGGAGTCGCCACCGACGTTTTTACCGAAAACATCGAAAAAGGAAAAAAGAAGGCGTTGGTTTTTAAGAAAAACCAACTTTGGCCAATATAACTAGAGTTGGGTAAGGGAGTTAGTTACGTGTAGGGAAGATATTAGCTTCCCTACGATGCCCCTTTCGGATTCCCTATGATAGGCCAGTTATTTTATAAATAAACTTTTAAAATGACGCTTTTACCCTTTTATTCGCAGAATAAAAGATAGTGACTATATGGCCCTAATAGCTAATGCACAAATAAATATAAATTAAAAAAACTAAAAAAAAGAGGGAGAAAGTGAAGAAACCTCCCGAGCAAGCTTTCTTAATTAATTTTCTAAAGATGGGATGCGTTTTGGCAGCCCTTCGCTCTACAACGTTGACTTTCTCTCTTGCAACGCTATAAAACTCTCTAAGGACACTCAGAAAACTCTGGAAATGATTCGGAGGGGCTCTAGGAGAAGAATTTTAGGAAATGCTAGAAGGAAAGGTGGAAGAACTGTGTGAAATGAAGGGGAGAGCGTCCTCCTTTTAAAGGGATTCACTCCTGTCAGGTCGAGACAGTTGTCTCACCTGGCAAGGTCAAGACGGTCGTCTCGCCAATTGGACGGCGGTCTCGTCTTTAACAAATGGCGAGACGGCCGTCTCGCCAATTGGGACGGCAGTATCAATTTGCCAAATGGAGAGAGGGTCGTCTCGCCAAACGGGAAGGCGGTCTCGCCATGGTAAGTGGCGAGACGGCCGTCTCGCCAAACGAGACGGCGGTCTCGACCCTTAAGGTGGAAATCCTTATTTTTTGTACAGAAAAGTCTTCCTATTCTAATATGGGGCCTAATAGTACCCTAGGGACCTTTTAGGCCTTTCCCATCTTCGAATTGGAGGTCTTCTGCTCTTTATTTTGAGGCGGGGCAAGATTTGGGGTCTACACCCACACTTATCACGAGGGGGATCTAGTAATAAAGAAATTGCTTTCGGCCCAAAAGGATAAAATCGGAAAATGGACGACAAATTATGAGGGACCCTTGTGGTCAAGCGAGCCTTCTCAGGAGGAGACCTTATCCTCACCAATATGGACGGAGAAGAGCTTCGACATCTAGTCAACTCAGACGCAGTAAAGAAATATTACACTTAAAGACATTGCTCATGACCCGTCAGGACGAAAACTCGTAAAGAGCGTCCTGGGCAAAAGGTAGGGTCCCTATTCCTCGCTAGGACACGTCCTAGGAAAAAATTAGAGGTAAAAAAAAAATAGTAAAAGAGAGCAATGATTACCTTAGCCGAAAACCGCAAGGCGACTAAGGTAATACCCTTCCAAAAGCAAGCAGACTTCGCATGGTCTTCATTTCGGGCTCGGGCATCTTGACTAAGGTAACTAGGAGAAATGGAGAGACAGATGTTAGGGATATGATTGTTATAGCTTATACAGTGTAGCCAACCTTGGCCAACTGTGCTTCCAAATCCCTTTTGTAAATCCTTCTGTAAAAATAAACCATTTGCTTATATTAATAACATTGTCTTTTACTTCTTCTTTTCTCTTGACCAATTTATGAAAATGCTCTGTATTAATGAAACATGAACATGCGTAAAGAACCAACGCAAGAAAGCACAAGGAAGGCAAAGAAAAAGATAAAGAACGATGCCTACTAGGTCATTCTTAGGCAAAAATTAGGGCAGCCTGCTAGATCAGAAACCCGCAAAGGGCGGTCTAGGCAAAAGTTAAGGCATTCATAAAAAGAAAAAAAGCCCGCTAAGATATCCTAGGCAAAAATTAAGGCAACCTGCTAGATCGAAAACCCGCAGAGGAAGGTCTAGGCAAAAGATAGGGCTAAACCATAAAGAAGAACCCTTCAACAAAATACCAGTCACTTTGTAGATGCATCAAATAAAAATATATTGCATTTAAGGCATCCACACAAAGTAGTCGCACGAAACGACTTTGTCAAAATTGAAAAAAACAAAAAATAAATAATAAAAATAAATCGCCTTAGATAAATAACAAAAAGCACTCATCCATATAAGGAGACTAGCTCCATGTTTGTGTTTACAAAAAGCACTAAAAACAAGGCTCTATGCCCAAATGGATCAGCCTACTCAGAGGCACCTTCTAAATCAACAAATCCCTAAAGGATTCCTGTCTACCTTGGAAGGCATCGAACAAAGAATTCCCAGCAACCAACAAGCTGGACGACCATCAGAAAAGTCGAAAAATTAAGAGACCTCCGGCACACTAGAATACTCTACTAGAAGAAAACATTCAAAGCAAGAAAGCATTTCTCACATCAAACGGCGCATGAGCTAGAGCAGTAAGCCGCCACCACCACCAGTCCTACGAAGTGGACTGTACTAGCCAGATGGGGGGGTTCATACTCATCAACCTGCGCATCAACATGCACATGAGTGGCGCATGATCGAAATCAGTAAGCCGCCACCGCAGCCAAGGGGTCAGCTACCGTATCGAAGGAGCATCCTGAGACACATAACCTGATGAGGGTTCGTACTCATCAACCAAGGGGTCAGCTACCGCATCAAAGGAGCATCCTAAGGTTTCTCAATCGGCGCATGATCGAAATCAGTAAGCCACCACCGCAGCCAAGGGGTCAGCTACCGTATCGAAGGAGCATCCTGAGGCACCTAACCTGATGAGGGTTCGTACTCATCAACCAAGGGGTCAGCTACCACATCAAAGGAGCATCCTAAGGTTTCTCACTCGGCGCATGGGCTAGAACAGTAAGCCGCCACCCCATCCAAGGATCAGCCCTATTGAAAAAGGGTATCCAGAAGATACAATTCACCACCACCTAAGGGGTCAGCTACTGCATCAAAGGAGCATCCCAAAGGAAAATCTTCATTAGCCGAAGGGTTAGCTATCGCATCAAAGGAGCACCCTGAAGCCTCACCAAAATATCATCTGATGGGTCAGCCTCCGCAGTAAGGAAGCATTCTGAAGACAGTACTAGACCACATTCATCATCCCAAGGGTCAGCTACCACACCAAAGGAGCATCCAGAGGATAGCCGGACAAGAGGGTTAACTCCTTTACCCGCCAATCGACCTTATGGCACGAAAGCCCATAGTCAACTGGTCGAGTAAAGGGGGGGGGGGGGTAGCTGTAGACCCCAAATCTTGTCCAGTCGCAAAATAAAGAGCAGAAGACCTCCAATTCAAAGATGGGAAAGTCCTAAAAGGTCCTTAGGATAGACTATTAGGCCCTGTAGACCCCTAATTTTGCCCGGCCTCTCAAAATAAAAGCTAGAGGAACTTCACCCGAAGATGGAGTTCATCCGGTTTCCCAAAACGAGAAGGACCTCCCACAACAAAAGACGGAGTTCACTCATTCACACAATAAAAGCCAAAAGAGACTTCCTACACAAAGACAGAGCTCGCCCGGCATCTTAATGAAGGCCAAGAAGACTTCCTATATGAAGATAAAGCTTCAACGAGACACATATCGGCATCCACCGACGTCCAAAACGAGGCAAGGAAAGCTTCCCGGAGTCCCGAAACGCGCGAACTGGCGGGAACAAGTCGAGACGGCCGTCCCGAGTTGGGACGGCCGTCCCAACCTGCTCCAACCAGTTGGGACGCGCGTCCGAAGTTGGGACGGCCGTCCCAAGCCCCAGTTCAAGTGGGACGGTCGTCCCGGGTTCCCAGGGGGTCCCAGCCTGTGTAATTTTGCCATTTGGGACGGCTGTCCCAGTCCAGACGGCCGTCCCATCCAGACGGCCGTCCCAAAGTGCGCCAGCTGCGAAAAACTATAAATAGGAGGCTCATTTGCCACTTTTTGAGACCACGGAAACTCCAGAGAGCTCTGAAACACTTTCTAAAACTCAGAGCACTTGTCTATTTCTTTCTTTCTCTTGAATGATCTTTCCGATTGCCTTAAATAGGTAACAATCGGTTAAGGAATTATATTCTGGCATTCGATTCTTCTTTAAATTTTTAGTGGGGTCGATCTCGTGTTGGTGAGGAGAGTCTGTGTAGAGAGAGGGGTTGCCAAAATGCATCCTCACAGTTCAAGATTCTCAATATCAAGCTTGCTACGGAGGTTCTTTTCAATTCTCTTCTCTTTTATTGCTTTATTGTTTTATTGTTTTATTTAGCTTTATTATGTCATGTAGAATAGGATCATGTAGATAGCTATTTTAATATCTCTCTTATTGCTTTATTTAACTTTATTCATCATTTTATACATGCAACATAGAATAAAATCATGTAGATAGCCATTTAATATTATGTAATAAAATAGGGTAATCGCGTAATTTCTCATAGTCTTTATTTAAATAAATCTGTCATAGGGAACCCGAAAGGGGCATTGTGGGGTGCTAATACCTTCCCCACACGTAACTAACTCCCTTACCCAACTCTGGTTATAATGGCCAAGTGCGGTTTTTCTTAAAATCAACATTTTTTCCTTTTCCAATGTTTAAGGTCAAAACATTGGTGGCGACTCCATAAGAACCCTTTTTCTAAAACCTTTTAAAACAAAAACGCGAGTCTACACCATCTTTTCGCGACCGCTCGCATAAACGTTTCGAGACGTCTCCCGGACGTCGAAAGCGACGGCTGCGACAGATGGCGACTCCGCTGGGGAAGCTAGAGAGTTGATCCCATTTAGTGACAGATAAATTCAAACTAAGTAAAGATTTGAAATTACGCCTTTACCCTTCGTATGTTTTTTTTACTGTATGGCTTTAATAACTGCTGTATGATTATTTTCTGCAAATTGTTTGAAATATAAATTGCACACAAAACCCTTGCACGCAACAGTCCCTCTATACCCGGGGGCAAGAGTGAATATCTATAAGGAGTGGGTGGCAGATACGATCGGTTAGTTGGCACACGGGGCTACTGCCGTTGTCGGAAAACCACCAACTCAAGGTGATAACTCTCTTCTTTTGGTCTAAGGGTGTCGCCACGGAGTTCCGTGCATGACCCGAGGATCGAGAGATTGAGAGGTCCCTATAATGGGGCACCTTGGGGACCTTTGGCCTGGTGAGAACAGTTAGAACCACCTAAACCAAGCACGTTTCTGCAGGAAAATCCCACCTCGTGATTAAATAAGCGCGGCTCTGCTCGTGGATGTATGAATTGTGTGCGCATACGTTTGCTGCATTTGTATTGATGCATTAGCATAGGGTAATCATACAACAGACAAAAAATGAAAAAACCTAAAAATCATAAAAAAATGTAAAACATTAAGGTCATAAAAATACCTTTTCAAAAAGATTCTTGACAAAGTCGTATCATTCATACCGCATCATTCAATAAGTGGTAAAACTAAGAGAGAAAACCAATGCATTAAGAAAAGTATGCATAAACATCATCATAAATAAAATCTCTCATACATAAACACGTTCATCCTAGGGCATATTTATTCCACGCTAATCATTTAAAATAAAAAGTTATAATAAGAATCATTAAAATCATTTAGAAGGTGGCTGGTCTTCCGCCCGTCCTCACTCGTGCTCAAAAGGCTAAGAAGATGGAACAACTAGAAGAACAAAACCGAAAGCTCACCGCTGAGCTTACTACACTGAAAGAGCAAATGGCTCAAATGTTAGAAATGATACATCAACAGAATCTCCATCAAGAGGGTCCTCAGAATGGACAAGCCTCTCACCACGAAGAAGAAGAGGAACCTCAGAATGAGCATGATCAATCTGGTACAAGAACAGTACATATTCATGCTCCTGAAGTATCAAAACAACAAATCACTGCTCTTGAAGAGAGGCTGAGAGCCATGGAAGGACACAATTTTGATATAAAAGAGGCAGCTGATATGTGTCTCGTTAAAAACATCCAATTCCCTAATAAGTTCAAAACTCCGGACTTCCCGAAATACTTAGGAATAACCTGCCCCAAAAGCCATCTTACAATGTACTGCCGTAAGATGGCTGCATATGCTGATAATGAGAAACTCCTGATCCATTGCTTTCGGGAGAGTTTAGCTAAATCGGCCTTAAGCCGGTATATGCAACTAGAAGGGGGCCAAATCCAAACACTGGAGACACCTGGCGAGATGCCTTTCTTCGTCGATATAAATACAATATTGATCTGACCCCTGAAAGAGCAGATCTACAACTATTAAGCAAGAAAGATGATGAATCCTTCAAAGCATATGCCCAAAGATGGAGGGAATTGGCAGCACAAGTAGAACCTCCTTTATCTGACAAAGAGACTACATCCATGTTCATCAATTCTTTGACGGGTCCTTATTATGACAAAATGATAGGGAACACATCGACACTCTTCGCAGATGTAGTCATTATAGGAGAAAGAGTAGAGCAAGGTCTGAAGAACGGAAGGATTCCACAGCAGAACTCCTCCAACTCCTCTACTCCATTCATTAAAAAGAGCCTCGGGAAAAAGAAAGAAGGAACCGTAAATGCAATCAACTTGGCCATTCCTTCTTCCTCCTCTCAGCAAACTAAGCCACGTAGACCAGAAAGAAAGTTCACCCCAATACCCACTTCTTATGCAAGCTTGCTGTTAAAATTACTAGACGCCAAGCTCCTCGTACGCATTCCTCCCAAGAAGATGGAGCCACCATATCCAGAATGGTATAAGCTTAATGAAAAATGCAACTATCATTCGGACGCTCCAGGACATTCTACAGATAACTGCATAACCTTAAAGCATAAGGTCCAAGATTTAATAGATGCGGGATGGATTACCTTTGACGCATCTACTCCAAAGGTGGACGACCAGCCCTTATCAAAGCCCGATCATTTTTACTTTTTTTGCAATAAACATAAAGAAATAATAAAAGCTTTCGATGTATTTCTCGTGATCCTTGTCCATGATCATGAGATTTTTGGTTAAATTGGGCTTTGTAAACATTTTCTTCTATCAATACAATGAGGCATTTTTTTATATCCATATTCTCTTTCATTCTTTTCTCTCTCATACATTTAATAAAAGAATCTAAAACAAAGCATAACCCATACAGTCATGTTCGTGATTGAAAACTCCTTGGAAGATCTGAAAGCTGAAGACGAATGGATTGAGTCAGACAGTGAGGAGGGGACCATTTCCCCGGATATGCAAAGACTGTTAGAAAAAGAAGCTCAATCAATACAGCCCCATCAGGAGAAAACTGAGGCTATCAATTTGGGATCAGAAGATGATAAGAAAGAAGTAAACATCGGTACCCAAATTAATAATGATGTCAGGGAAAAGTTAATACAATTACTAAGAGAATATATGGATGTGTTTGCTTGGTCCTACCATGATATGCCTGGGATTGACAAGAGCATAGTAGAACATCGGTTACCAATAAAAGAGGGATTTCGGCCCGTTAAGCAAAAACTCAGAAGAGTAAAACCAGAATGGTCCTTAAAAATTAAAGAAGAAGTAGAAAAACAATTGGACGCCAATTTTCTAATTGTATCAAAATACCCTGAATGGTTGGCCAACATTGTGCCAAGTCATAAAGAAAAATGGAAAAATCAGAGTATGCGTAGATTACAAGGATTTAAGCCGTGCAAGTCCGAAAGATGATTTTCCCTTACCACATATCGATATGCTTGATAGATCATACCGCTACAAATACTCTCTATTCTTTCATGGATGGATATGCGGGGTATAACCAGATTAAATTGGTCTGTCGAAGATAGAGAAAAAACTTCCTTCATTACACCATGGGGTACATTCTGCTATAGAGTAATGCCTTTTGGACTCAAGAACGCGAGGGCTACTTACCAAAGGGCTATGGTCACGCTATTTCATGATATGATTCACAAAGAAATCGAAGTATATGTGGATGATATGATCACCAAGTCCAAAAACGAAATAGATCACCTCCAATACTTAAAGAAGTTATTCAATCGACTTCGAAAATACCAGATTAAGCTCAACCGGCTAAATGCACATTCGGAGTACGATCGGGAAAACTCCTTGGGTTTATTGTTAGTAAAAGAGGAATTGAGGTGGACCCTGATAAAACAAAGGCAATCATAGAAATGCCCCCACCAAGGACAGAAAAAGAAATCGAGAGGGTTCTTGGGCCGAATAAACTACATCGCACGGTTCATCGCGCAATTAACGGACAAGTGCACGCCTATCTTCAAGTTATTGCGTAAAAACCAACCGAAAGTTTGGAACGACGAATGTCAACAAGCTTTCGAAAAAATCAAAATGTGCCTAACCAATCCCCGATACTTGGTACCACCTGTAGAAGGAAAGCCCCTGATTCTTTACCTTTCAGTACTCGACGAATCCATGGGATGTGTGCTCGGTCAACAAGATGATACGGGT
The DNA here is from genome assembly GCA_963425845.1 of Sphenostylis stenocarpa. Classification (NCBI taxonomy): domain Eukaryota; kingdom Viridiplantae; phylum Streptophyta; class Magnoliopsida; order Fabales; family Fabaceae; genus Sphenostylis; species Sphenostylis stenocarpa. Next base: position 15,799,097 of record OY731401.1, on the reverse strand, counting down.
AAAAAAGAACAAGCCATATATTACCTCAGTAAAAAATTTCTAAACTATGAGACTCGTTATACACCACTCGAAAAAACATGTTGTGCATTGGTGTGGGCAACTCAACGTCTTCGACAATATATGGTCAGACATACAACTTGGTTGATTTCCAAAATGGACCCAATCAAATATCTGTTTGAAAAACCCGTTTTGACCGGAAGGATAGCCAGATGGCAAGTACTCTTATCAGAATTTGACATCGTTCATGTCACTCAAAAAGCTATCAAAGGAAGCCCTTTAGCAGATTATCTGGCACATGGACCAATAGACGAATATCAATCCCTACAAGATGATTTTCCAGATGAGCACATAATGCACATCCAACATGAAGAACTAGAGAATAATGAGTGGATCATGTTCTTCGATGGAGCTTCAAATTTACTAGGACACGGGATCGGAGCTATTTTAATATCTCCCGAAAAGAAGTATATGCCAGTAACAGCCAGATTAAACTTTGATTGCACAAACAATATGGCGGAATACGAAGCTTGCGCTCTAGGTATTCAAGCAGCTTTGGATCATGGGGTAACTAGACTCAAAGTATTCGGTGACTCTTCCCTTGTTATTTACCAACTCAAGGGTGAATGGGAAACTAAAAATTCCAAGTTAATCCCTTATCTGGAACACATTCGTAACATGACTTCAAAAATGGAAAACATCAGCTTCGAGTATGTCCCTCGGGAAGACAACCAAATTGCAGATGCACTGGCAACATTATCATCCATGTTCACATTAGAACAAGAGCATGAGATGCCCGTCATCCAAGTCAAAAGGTACAATAAACAAGCCTTTTGTATGACGATAGATAGTGAAAAAGGTGAAACCCCTTGGTATCATGACATAAGGCAATACTTAACAAAGGGTGAATACCCCGAGGGAATCAGTGATAATGATAAAAGGATTATTCGGAAAAGGGCCGTAGGGTTTATGTTGATAGGAGAAACCCTTTATAAAAAGAACTTTGACTCCACTTTGCTAAGATGCGTCAATCTCAAAGAATCTCAGAAACTGATTAGGGAAATACATGAAGGAGCCTTCGGGACGCACGCTCCAGGGCATATCATGGCTAGGAAAATCCTCAGGGCAGGATATTTTTGGTCCACAATGGAAAAGGACTGTCATCAGTATGCCAGAAAATGTCACAAATGTCAAGTACATGCGGACAACGTGCATGTTCCACCGGTACCTCTCAATGTTATGGCAATCCCATGGCCATTTGCCATGTGGGGCATGGATGTTATTGGTCCCATTGAACCTAAGGCATCCAATGGTCATCGATTTATTACGGTGGCTATTGATTACTTCACTAAATGGGTAGAAGGCTGCATCCTACGCGCATGTGACTAAAAAGGTAGTGGTCACCTTCGTTCAAAAGAATATCATATGTCGATATGGTATCCCGCATCGTCTCATTACCTATAACGGGTCCAATTTGAATAATAAGATGATGGAAGAATTATGTCGAGATTTCAAAATTCAACACCATAATTCTTCTCCTTATCGGCCCAAAATGAATGGCGCGGTCGAAGCGACCAATAAAAATATCAAGAAGATTGTTCAAAAGATGGTTAAAACCTATAGAGATTGGCATGAAATGTTACCTTTTGCTCTTCATGGTTATCGAACATCTGTACGGACTTCAACAGGGGCTACTCCATTTTCCCTGGTATATGGTGTGGAGGTCGTGTTACCAGTAGAAGTCGAAATACCTTCCTTACGAATCATAATGGAAGCAAAACTAACAGAAGCCGAATGGGTTCAAAGTCGATACGATCAATTAAACCTTATCGATGAAAAGCGGCTGAATGCTATATGTCATGGACAAGCCTATCAAAAGAAGATCAAGAAGGCTTATGATAAAAAGGTCCACCCTCATACTTATCAAGAAGGGGATCTAGTTATAAAGAAATTGCTTCCAACCCGGAAGGATAAAATTGGAAAATGGGCGAGCAAATTACGAAGGACCCTTTGTGGTCAAAAGAGCTTTCTCGGGAGGGGCACTTATCCTCACCAATATGGATGGAGAGGAATTTCGACACCCAATCAATTCAGACGCGGTGAAGAAGTATTATGCTTGAAGACATTGCTCAAGATCCGTCAGGAATGAAAATCCGCAAAGGACATTCCTGGGCAAAAGATAGGGTCCATATTCCTCGCTAGGATACGTCCTAGGCAAAAAGAAGAGGTAAAAAAAATAATAATAATAAAAAAAAAGAGAAACTAAGAGCAATGGTTACTTTAGTCGAAAACCGAAAAGGCGGCTAAAGGAACACTCTTCCAGAAGTAAACAGTCTGCATAGTCTTCACTCTGAGCTCAAGCATCTCAACTGAAGCAATTAGGAGAACCAGGGGGCATATATCACAGACATGACTGTTTAAGCCTATACAGTATAGCCAACCCCAGCCATCCATTCTTCTAAATACCTTTTGAAATCCTTCTATAAAAGAAATAAAACTTTTGCTCATTTATCAAATTCCTTTTCATTTCCTTTCTCTTGACCAAATATTATGGAAATGCCTCTTTATTGATAAATCATAAATATGCGCAAAGACCTTTAATCAAAGATCAAGCATGCATCTAAAAAAAAAAAAGGGGAAGCATAACAAAAAAGAAAATAATAAATGCCTGCTAGTATATTCTTAGGTAAAAACTAAGGTAGCCTGCTAGATATCTAGGCAAAAGATAAGGCAGAAGCCCCCTAAAATATTCTAGGCAAAAATTAAGGCAGCCCGCTAGATCGAAAACCCGCAAAGGGCGGTCTAGGCAAAAGATAGGGCTAAAATTAAAAGATGAGTAAAAGATGAGCCCATCATTGTAATCATAAAGAAAGGAACCCATCGGCATACTCATGAGAAGCCAACGGGAGAAGGCCAGTTACTTTCTAAATGCATCAAAAATAAATAAACAAATAGATTGCATTTAGGACATCCACACACAAAGTAGTTGCATAATACGACTTTATCAAAATCAAGAAAAATAATTCAGGAGGCGCCAGAATCCAGTCTCCATATGAAAATCAAAATCGCGAAAGGCGAAATCAAAACTATCTCAGCAGAATAAAGAAGCTTCGAAAAAGAATAGCACCAACAAAAGAAGGTACATAAAAAAAAAATGGCCAATGAAAAGGCTTGATCATCCCCAAGCGGATCCTTGCCTACTCCAGAGGCAATACAAAAAGATTACCTCGCGACTCAGCTTCATCACTACATGAGTCATCAAGCACACTCATGCAAGAGTCTCCATTTCATTTCCCAAAAGAGAATAAGGATTGCACAAGAGTCCAAGAAAGCACAGAATTAAATCACCCAAATCACTGGGGGGCAACGAAAGAAGAGAAAAACCTTTCATCCTCCAACAAAGGCCACGACATGAAAAAACCGAAAGAAAATCCCCAAGAAGAGCACATCAAGAAAAATCTACAAAAGCAGAAAAGAAGAAATTTCCATCCCCATGAGGCCAATAAAATTCCCCAGGGATCATTACAAAGAGAAGAGAAAATATATATCTTTCCATCTAACGTGCATAAAAGGCGCACATACAAACCCATTCCCCAGCAGAAATAAAAGCATAAGACAAAAGTCAGTTCAAGCAATAAGGAGTCAAAAACTCCATTTTCCCTCTAAGGGGGCAATTCAAAAGAGATCTAAGTCAGAGCAATCAAATTCTCAAAAGAAAAATTTTCACCAGTGAGCTTACAACAGAACTACTGTTTGCTCAAAATAAACAAAGAGCTAATATCCCAGAGAAATGGGAAATCAACCTATGCCAGAGGTAATGCAAGCCCAAAAGCATAAAAGTCTTCACCATTGCTGAAGCAATTGCCTAATCAAGAGGCACAATCAAATTCCTGCCTAAAAGGCAACCAACGAAGAATCCCCGGTAAAACCGGATGACTAAAATAGAAAAGTCAAAAAAAGAAAGAAAATCAATCATTCCTCATGGAATAGGCGCATGATCGAGAGACAATAAGTCGCCGGAAACCGGATGAGGGTTCGTACTCATCAATAAAAAAAAAAATATACCAAAAAAAAAAAAAAAAATTTCATACCGGGTGGGGGTACATACTCACCTAACCCTTGCACAACGGGGCTTACAAAAAAAAAAAAAAAAAAACTTCATACCGGGTGGGGGTACATACTCACCTAAGCCTTGCGGAACGGGGCTTACCAAAAACTTCATACCGGGTGGGGGTACATACTCACCTAAGCCTTGCGAAACGGGGCTTACCAAAAACTTTATACGGGTGGGGGTACATACTCACCTAAGCCTTGCAGAACGGGGCTTACCAAAAACTTCATACCGGGTGGGGGTACGTACTCACCTAAGCCTTGCAGAACGGGGCTTACCAAAAACTTCATACCGGGTGGGGGTACATACTCACCTAAGCCTTGCAGAACGGGCTTACCAAAAACTTCATACCGGGTGGGGGTACATACTCACCTAAGCCTTGCAGAACGGGGCTTACCAAAAACTTCATACCGGGTGGGGGTACATACTCACCTAAGCCTTGCAGAACGGGGCTTACCAAAAACTTCATACCGGGTGGGGGTACATACTCACCTAAGCCTTGCAGAACGGGGCTTACCAAAAACTTCATACCGGGTGGGGGTACATACTCACCTAAGCCTTGCAGAACGGGGCTTACCAAAAAGCTTCATACCGGGTGGGGGTACATACTCACCTAAGCCTTGCAGAACGGGGCTTACCAAAAACTTCATACCGGGTGGGGGTACGTACTCACCTAAGCCTTGCAGAACGGGGCTTACCAAAAACTTTATACCGGGTGGGGGTACATACTCACCTAAGCCTTACAGAATGAGGCTTATAAAAAAAAAAAATAATAAAAAAAAAAAAAAAAAAAAAAAACCCTTGCAGAACAGGGTTCATACCGGGGAGGGTAGATATTCACCAAAGTCTTGCAGAACAAGACTCATTCGAGAATCTGGCAAAAAATGCAGATTTGTACCAGGTGGGGGTAGGTACTCACCAAAACCTTATAAAAATAAGGTTTATACCGGATGAGGGTAGGTACTCATCAAAATTTAGTAAAAATGCATCGAGGTGGAGTAAAAAATACTCACGAGAAGCATTGCAAAAAGCGGGTGCAAAGACTTTACTTCTATTAGAGGATAGTTCGGTGGTGAGCACCTCGAAGTAAGTACCCACGGGAGTTACGCAAAATGCAAATTCATACGGGTGAGGGTAAGTACTCATCGAGCCTTATAAAAGGAGGCTCAAACCGGATAGGGGTTGGTACCTATCAAAATATTTATCATCCGGAGGATCAATAAGGAGCGAGCATCCGGAAGGGTAGCCGGGCAAAAGGGTTAACTCCTTCCCCTACCAACTAATTTTGTTGGCATATTAAAACCGACGAATTAGTTAGGCAGGCGAAGGGGGGGCAGCTGTAGACCCCTAATTTTGCCCGGCCTCTCAAAATAAAAGCTAGAGGAACTTCACCCGAAGATGGAGTTCATCCGGTTTCCCAAAACGAGAAGGACCTCCCACAACAAAAGACAGAGTTCACTCATTCACACAATAAAAGCCAAAAAAGACTTCCTACACAAAGACAGAGCTCGCCGGCATCTTAATGAAGGCCAAGAAGACTTCCTATATGAAGATAAAGCTTCAACGAGACACATATCGGCATCCACCGACGTCCAAAACAGGCAAGAAAAGCTTCCGGAGTCCCGAAACGCGCGAACTGGCGGAACAAGTCGAGACGGCCGTCCCGGTTGGGACGGCCGTCCCAGCCTGCTCCAACCGGTTGGGACGCGCGTCCGAGGTTGGGACGGCCGTCCCAAGCCCGAGTTCAAGTGGGACGGCCGTCCGGGTTCCCGGGGGTCCCGCGCTGTGTAATTTTGCCATTTGGGACGGGCTGTCCCAGTCCAGACGGCCGTCCCAAAGTGCGCCAGCTGCGAAAAACTATAAATAGGAGGCTCATTTGCCACTTTTTGAGACCACGGACACTCCAGAGAGCTCTGAAACACTTTCTAAAACTCAGAGCACTTGTCTATTTCTTTCTTTCTCTTGAATGATCTTTCTGATTGCCTTAAATAGGTAACAATCGGTTAAGGAATTATATTCCGGCATTCGATTCTTCTTTAAATTTTTAGTGGGGTCGATCTCGTGTTGGTGAGGAGAGTCTGTGTAGAGAGAGGGGTTGCCAAAACGCATCCTCACAGTTCAAGATTCTCAATATCAAGCTTGCTACGGAGGTTCTTTTCAATTCTCTTCTCTTTTATTGCTTTATTGTTTTATTGTTTTATTTAGCTTTATTATGTCATGTAGAATAGGATCATGTAGATAGCTATTTTAATATCTCTCTTATTGCTTTATTTAACTTTATTCATCATTTTATACATGCAACATAGAATAAAATCATGTAGATAGCCATTTAATATTATGTAATAAAATAGGGTAATCGCGTAATTTCTCATAGTCTTTATTTAAATAAATCTGTCATAGGGAACCCGAAAGGGGCATTGTGGGGTGCTAATACCTTCCCCACACGTAACTAACTCCCTTACCCAACTCTGGTTATAATGGCCAAGTGCGGTTTTTCTTAAAATCAACATTTTTTCCTTTTCCAATGTTTAAGGTCAAAACATTGGTGGCGACTCCATAAGAACCCTTTTTCTAAAACCTTTTAAAACAAAAACGCGAGTCTACACCATCTTTTCGCGACCGCTCGCATAAACGTTTCGAGACGTCTCCCGGACGTCGAAAGGGACGGCGGCGACAGGCCCCATATTAGAGTAGGAAGGCTTTTTGTACGGAAAAACAAGGTTTCCCACATGAAGGGTCGAGATCATCGTCTCACTCATCGAGACCGCCGTCTCACCATTAGCAAGGTTGAGACTGTCGTCTCGCCATTAGTAAGGTCGAGACCGCCGTCTCGTCACTTGCCACGGCGAGACCGCCTTCCCGTTTGGTGAGACGACCTTCTCGCCATTTGATAAATCGATACCGCCATCCCGATTGGCGAGACGACCATCTCGCCATTTGCCAAAGGTGAGACCACCGTCCCGATTGGCGAGACAGCGATCTCGACCTTGCCAGGCGAGACGGCGGTCTCGACCTGACAGGCGCAAATCCCCATAAAAGGGGGGCGCTCTCCCCTTCATTTCACACAGTTCTTCAACTTTCTCTTCTATAATTTCTTAAAATTCTTCTCCTAGATCCCCTCCGAAGCATTTCTGGAGTTTTCTGAGTGTTCTTAGAAAGTTTTTAAAGCGTTGTAAGAGAGAAAAGTCAACGTTGTAGAGTGAAGGACTGCCAAAACGCGTCCTATTTTTAAGAGAATTAATCAAAGCTCGCTCCGGAGGTTTCTTCACTTTCTCCCTCTCTTTTACCATCTTTTTTTTTTACTTATATTTATTTGTGCATTAGTTACTAGGGCCATGTAGTCATATATTTTAATTCCGCAAATAAAAGGGTAAAAGCGTCATTTTAAAGTTTATTTTGATATTAGTTTGTTTAATTGATGCATGTTTATATGAGTCGCTCTCTTATGCCATAACCATGGATTTTCTTCCTTAGCAACTAAGCATGTTATACTAGTGTTAGATACACAATCCAAATCAATCAAATAGATATTATTATGCCTAATGCCTTTTAAAGCTATATTTTCGAAATCCTTCAAATGAATGGTGCAAAACTTACTTTAAAAAATTACCTTTAATCCTTTATCACAAAGTTAACTTATACTTAGGAGATTATGCTTTAGCCCATCAACAAGAAGCACATCCTTTATCTCCAAAGTATTTGCACCACCAATGTTTCCGGTTCCAAGTATTCTTCCTTTGTTGTTGTCCCCATAGGTTACATATCCTTTTTCTTTAGCTTTGAAACTCACAAATTTCATTTTGTCTCCGGTCATATGTCTTGAACATCCACTGTCAAGATACCACATTGACTTCTTGGATTTGGAAGTTTCCTACAAAACAAGAACATGATAATATTAGGTCCCCATAACTTTTGGGTCCTTTGGGGTTAGAGACAATTAAATCATTTCACTATAGGAACCCAAACATATTTTCCTTTAGGAACACCAAAATGTTTAATTCTACACCTATTTGAAGTATGACCATGTTTCATACAATAAAAGCATGCATTAGATGTAATCTTTAAATATGATACATTTTTAACTTTTGAAGTTTTAGTTCCTTTTTCAACCCACACTCTTCTATTTTTATTTTTAGGCTTTTTCAATGGAACATGACAATTTTCTCTATTTTGAACAATAGCCTTATCCTTATAACTGTCACTTAATTCTTTCTTAGCTTTATCAAGCAAATGGCTAAGTATATCAATATCATATTCATACTCTTTACATGATGCACATGCTATATTTTTATTATCTTTTTCCTCTAAACATGCAATTTTCGTTTTCAAGGATTCCACCTCTTTTTCGGATTTATTCAAACACTTTTTCACAGATTTATATTCATTTTTCAAGTCCTTCAAAGCAGTAAACAATTCTCCATATGCATTTTGTAAAGCATCATAATCATTTTTATCATCACTTGAGGAAGAGTTGGAATCACTAACCTCAAAATCGGAAGAGATGTTGTCATTTTCCATCAAGCAAATGTTTGCTTCAATTTTCGAATCACTTGACTCCGAACTTGAGTCACTATCATCCCAAGCAATGTAGGCTTTCTTCTTGAAGAATTTCTTGCCTTTATGATCTTCATTTTTCTTGTTTGGACAATCGGTTTTTACATGTCCTGTTTTACCACAACCGTAACATTTAATATTTAAGGAAGTACTTTCTCTTACCTTTCCCTTACCTTTGAAGGGTTGTTTCCCTTTGGCTTTCATAAACTTTGTAAATTTCTTTATCATGAGTCTTCATTCTCCGAGTCTTCTTCCTCCTTCTTGTTCTTACTCTTTGGAATTTCAGTTTTGAAGGCAAGGTTCCTCTTTTGGTATTGGCCTTCTTCATCATTTAGCCTTCTGAGTTCAAGTTCATGTTCTCTTAGCTTTCCAAAGAGCGGTGCCATAGACATGGTAGCAAGATTTTATGACTCCGTGATGGCCGTCACCTTTGGTTGTCATTTCCTATCCAAAGATTTAAGAATTTTTACATTTAACTCATCAATATCAAAAATTTTACCTAGCCCGGTGACATGGTTCACAATATTTGTGAAACTCTTTTGAACGTCAAAAATAGTTTCTCCTTCTTGCATCTGGAACATCTCATACTCTTGAATCAATGAGTTCTTTCTTGCTCTTTTAACGTCATCGGTACCTTCGTGGGTTACTCTTAACATTTCTCACATTTCTTGAGCACTCTTGCAAACGGATATTCTGTAAAACTGATCAAGGGTTAAAGTAGATGAAATTATATTTCTAGCCCTAACATCATCTTGCGCTTTTCTATTTTCTTCAGCCGACCATCTAGAAAATGGTTTTGGTACCTCTTCTCCGTTTTCAGTAATTTTAGGAATAAAAGGACCATTTAAAATTTCATCCCAAACACCTCTATCAACAGACTCCAAAAATATTTGCATTCTAACTTTCCAAAAAGGATAATTTTGCCCCACAAAAAGTGGGGGTCTATTGATAAAAGCACCCTCGACAAATGTTTATTTTGTCCGGCCATTTTTGAAATTTGAATGACTATCAAAGCAAGCTTTGATACCACTTGTTAGAATAGCGCAGCAGAATGTTTGCGTTTACGGACAAAAACCAAGAGGGGGGTGAATTGATTTCTTAAACAAAAATTAGGGTTTTAAAATTTTTCCCAAATTTCACTGATTAAAATACTGTGTAAAGTAAATAGATAAGGGATAGAAGATTACACAGTTGATTTTTACTGGTTCGGATCAAAAGACCCTACGTCTAGTTGCTAATCACTCAAAAAGAGGATTAACGCTGTCACTATAATCACAGTTTACAAACAGATTACAAATTGAAAAGATAAGGTAAAGAAAACACCTCTCTTGAGTCACACAAGAGATGAACACCTCCTTTGAATCCACAAAGGATGAAGAACAGCTTTCCCTAGAGACGGCACAACACAAAGGATGAAGAACTTTTAAAGGATGGTCTATGTGCTGGCTATCTTGGACTCTAATATTATAGACTCAAAAACATAAAAACAGAGTTATTACATAAGATTACAAGTCTTCAAATCTCTAAGTCCTTTGTTCTTGAATCATCATCAAAATCTACAAGCTTTATATCCTTGTATGTTCAACAAATGAGACAGTCCCAAACACAATCAACGCTAGAGTCTTATTGAAAGCAGACCAATCTTCCTTATCGGCCAAGGATGATAGATGGTCTCCGAGTAATGAGATCTTCCACCCTCAGTTGTTCCCTTTTCCCACTAGGGCAGACTGATGAGATGGCAATCGAATAAGGGTGGTGACTTTATGCACAGAAATATAAACTCCGCGGCAAATGTAGACCCCGGCTAATTTGGGTCATCAGATCATGAGCTCATGTTCCTCTAAGGTTGGTACCAAATCAAACTGCGGGAACTCAAAGCAATGTAAACCGAAGCTCTGAAAGTGGATCAAATCTCTAACGAAGATGGGATCAACATAGATCTTCAAAAGGTCAAGAATCTGTCCATAGGATCTCTCAAAGTCGAAACGGATCTCAGGCGGCATCAGTGTGCACAACTACTCCAACCTCTCTACACGGTATTGAGGAACTTCCAATTTCTTTAACTTCCTATTGCTAGATCCCTCCATCGACTAAAAACAAAAATGCATGTTATGGGTATGACGTTTGGTGAAGGCATGCATGACAGTGTTTGTTTTTTTCTAAACATTATCATGTTTTATTTTCTAACATGATGCATGATAGTGTTTGGGATTTTTTCTTTTGTATTGTATTTTTATTTTATTTTTTGTACTTGGTTTTTCATGCAGAAAAAGGGAAACTACCTATATGGATGTCATGGATTTGATGCTAACACCATGAAAGGGGTCCCATTTTCTCTATTTTTATGTATTTATTTATTTTCCTATCATGTCGTATGATCATTCTATGCTAATGCAACAACCATATGCTCAAATAATTCACTCATCCACGAACAAAATGAAGATATTTAATCATGAGGTAGGGGTGTCCTGCAGAAAAGTGCATAGTCAAGGTAGGTTCTACCTATTCTCACCAAGGCCAGGTCCCCAAGGTGCCCCCAATATAGGGTCCCCGCATCTCTCAGTCCTCAAACCTTGCGTAGCTCAAAGGCCGTGTCGACGTTTTGTAGACTGAGAGAGGAGGGTTATCACGTTGAGTGGTGGTTTCTAACAACGACCTGCTGGCACTAGGGTCATTACCACGGTCGATCGTACATGCTACCCACTCCCTAAGATTTATCACTCATACCCCCAAGTATAAAAGGATTGTTGTGTACAGTTTATTTCAAATAAGTGCGGAAAATAACCATATGTAGACCCCAAATCTTGCCCGACCTCATAATAAAGATCAGAAGACCTCCTATTCGAAGATGAATGAAGCCTAAGAAGCCACTAGGAGAGACTATTAGGCCCCATAATAGGATAGGAAGGATTTTCTGCATTAAAATAAGGATTTTTGCCTTCAGGGATTGAGACCGCCGTCTCGCCTTTCGGGACCGCCGTCTCGCCACTTGCGAATGGCGAGACCCCCCTCCCGTTTGGCGAGAAGGTCTTCTCGTTTCTGGGAAAGTCGATACCGCTGTCTCGCCAAACGAGATGACGGTCTCGCCACTTTTACAAGTCGAGACCGCCGTCCCGAATGGCGAGACGGTCGTCTCGACCTTGTCAGACGAGACGACCATCTCGACTTGACAGGTGCGAATCCCTATAAATAGTGAGTGCTCCCCCCCTCATTTCACACAGATCTTCCACTTTTCCTTCTACAACTTCTTCAAATTCTCTTCCTAGAACCCCTCCGAAGCATTTCCGGAGTTTCTGAGAGTTCTTTAGAGCTTTTATAGCGTTTCCGAGATATTTCCGGCGTTGTAAAGAGCGAAGGGCTGCCAAAACGCACCCTAATTTTCAAGAGTGTTAATAAAAAGCTTGCCTCGGAGGTTTCTTCATTCTCTCTCTCTCTCTTACTGTCTTTATTTTTATGATTAAATTGCATGATAGACATTAGGGTCATGTAATCGTTATTTTAATTCCGTTAATAAAAGGGTAAAAGCATCTTTTCAATAAGTTTATTTATAAAATAGTTGGCCTATCATAGGGAACCCGAAAGGGGCGTCGTAAGGGAACTAACACTTCCCTTACAAGTAACTAACTCCCTTACCTAAACTCTGGTTTTAACGACCAAAGTTGGTTTTCGAAAACCAACGCCTTTTTACCCCTTTTTCGATGTTTCTGGTAAAAACATCGGTGACGACTCAATAAAACCCCTTCAAATTAGTTCTTGGGTTAGCCCGGTTATCGGACAATCCAAGAACACCTTTTCGAAAACCTCGCCCCTAGGTTCAGCCCGGTTATCGGACAACCTAAAGGCATTGTAACATCACCCATAAAAACGCGAAAATTGGAAAGTCAGAACCATCACGTCACTCCGAACGCCTCTTTTTGACGGCGGCGACAGATGACGACTCCGTTGGGGAAGCCTAGAGAGTCGATCCCATTTAGTGATGAGCCAACTTAAATAAATAAACCAAGAAATTACGCTTTTACCCTACCTTGTTTTATAACATGTTTTTATGGTTGGCTTTAATAACTGTTGTTTGTTTATGTTTACGCAATTGTTTGAAATAAAAACTGTACACAAACTTTTACACACCACAGTTCCCTCGATACCCAGGGGCAAGTGAGAAATCCATAGGGAGTGGGTGGCAGGTACAATTCGCTGTAGTGATGGCCTTGAGTGCACCAGTGTGATTGGAAACCACCACTCAAGGTGATAACCTTCCTCTTTTGGCACAAAGACTGACTATGGCCTTAGTGCTAAGCATGGTCGGAAGGCTGGAGAGTGGGGACCCTATAATGGGGGCACCTTGGGGGCCTTAGCCTTGGTGAGAATAGTTAGAACCTACCTTCACCAATGCACTTTTCTACAGGAAAACCCTACCTCGTGATTAAAATGACTTCTCGTCTGTTTGGGGATGATTGAATTGTGTGCGCATTTGTTTGTTGCATTTGTTTGTTGCATAGCATAACCAAACAACAGAAAAATCACAAAAAACATTTTTCACAATAAACGCCCTTATCTCGGACAGTCTGCCTTTTAGCTAGCCTAGTTTCAGATTCTTTGTAAGCTAAGTAGTCACGCAGTCCAACAAAAGAGATAAGGGATGCTAAACATTATTCTTTCGCATAAAGCCATTTTTATCTCGGACAGTCTGCCTTTTAGCTAGCCTGGTTTCAGGTTCTTAGTAAGCTAAGTAGTCACGCAGTCCGACAGAAGAGATAAAAGGCTATAAAAAACAATAATAAAATCAAATCAAATAAAAAAACCTAAAAACAATAAATGGGACTTTGTTCATAAACATTGCACTCATAAACCATCCATATAGGTAATTTATTTTTTCAAAAAAAATAAAATACGCAAAAACCATACATCATGTAGAAATAAAACATGATAAATAGGGAAAATAAACACTCACATTCATACCTACAATAAGCATCTCATTCATAAAGCATGCATTTTTTGTTTTAGAAAATGGAGGGGACTATTAGAAAGTTGAAGAAAGTGGACATTCCCCGGTACCATACTGAGAAGTTGGAACGGCTTTGCGCGATAATGCAACCAAAGGTCTGCTCCGACTTTGAAAAATCCTATGGATAGATTCTCGACCTGCTGAAGATCTGTGTCGATCCTATTTTCATCAGGGTACTAGTTCATTTCTGGAACTCCAGTCTGCGCTGCTTCGAATTTCCACAATTCGACATGGTGCCCACTTTGGAGGAGTATGAGATCATGATAAAATGGCCCAAATCAGCCAGAGTCCACATCTGCCACGGGGCATATACTCCTGCAGCACAAGTCACTGCCATCATCCGATTGCCTTTCCGGCAGACTACCCTGATAGAAAAAGGGAACATCCAGGGTTGGAAAGTCTCGATGTTAGAAGACCATCTGTCCACTTTGGTTGAAATGGCAGAATAGATCGCTTTTAACAAAACCCTGACTCTGATTATATTTGGAACACTCTTGTTTCCCTTCCACATCGACACAGTGGACCAAGTTGTCATGGACGCCTTGTTCGCCTGGCACGTGAACTCGAAGAGTCCCTTGCCTGCAATTCTTGCCAACACCTTGCTCTCAGTGGAATTTTGCCACCAGAAGCAAGGAACAACACTCCGTTGTTGCTCTTCACTACTTTTCGTGTGGGGCATCACACATTTTTACGCCTCTAGTCACATGGGGATGTTCCCCGACCCTTTGAGGAGCTTCTCCAAAATCCCTCTCCAACGACGCTTAACCTTAGAGTGGAAGGACGAGTTGGAACAATGGGACACCAACCATTTATCCTGGGTCTGCCCTTGGTTCCGACCTGATCCAGTCCTCATCATATGTGGGGATTATCCGAACGTACCACTGATAGCACTCAGGGGTTGCATAGCCTATTCACCTAGAGTAACTATGAGACAACTCATGAGGACCCAAACTACAATATCCCGAGGGGAGCTCGGAGGACTGTGTTTCTTCGGAGACCCATGCAGAATTGCTAACTCACCAGCCGTGAGAAGAGCATGGGAGAGACCAGTCTTTATGGGAGATAGAGAGCTAGGAAAAGCTCGAGTAGCCGCCTCCAGTGACTATGAGGTGTGGAGAAAAAGAAGAGGGATGTCTCAACCATCCACCTCACTCGCTACATGTGCCAATAGTGAAGAGTCACAAGTTCAAGTCGATGCCTTGACCCAGAGGATAGAAATCATGGGAGTCCCGATGAGGGTCCTTGAAGAAAGGGAACAAGAATATATCCTCATCATAGATGGTCTACAGAGGTAGTGCAAGAAAAAGGATCATGAAATAGAGCACCGCAAGGATCAGTGTGTTGACTCTAACGAGCAAGCTATCCGAGCATCCAAAGCTGCTAGAACCAACTCGAATAGCCAACTTCAAGAAATAATTGCCAAATCAGCACGCCTTGAGGCCAAATCAGCAAAACAGGCTCAAACGATCAAGGACTTGTTGGAAGACCTCACAAGGACTCGGTTAGAAATACGCCAAGAGCGAGAGGGCAATCGGAGACTCAACAAAAGTCTCACTGAGCTACGCTGCAAAGAAAGAGACGGGCTAGCTCAGTACGACCAAGTACTACAAGAAAAGGACCGAGCCCTTACAAAACTCGATGAACTGCAAGCCTTGGTCGTCCATCAAGAGGCAAAGATCAAAGAGGCTCAAAAATACGGTGCAGATATGAGCCAGGCAGTCCAGAAGCAAAGTGAAGCACTTGCTCGTCACGTCCAGGAAGCCGAAAGGGAATTACATAGAGATCAAGACCCGCCTGTGGGTTTCTTTAGGCTTTTCTGCTTCTGTCAAAAGCTGCTTCGTAGTATGGAATAGGGGAATGTACACCTTTTACGAATAAATGAAATTTTTCTTTATTCAACAATTGTCTACTTGCATGCATATCATTCATCTGCATATTTAATTTCCCCTCCTTCACTCTTAACAAATAAGATAATAAAAAGGAAGGATTAACTGACACGTCTTCCAAATCAGAAGAATGGAGAGAAAGCCACTCCTAATCAAGCTTTCCCCAACGGTTGACTCACCGCAAGAGGACCATAAGCCTCGACCATTGGTCCTTAAAAATAATAAGGAAGAGGGGGCAAGGACACCAGTGCGACTATTTATGCCACGTCCTTTCTCCTACGAGTCAAATAAAGTTGTACCGTGGATATATGGAGAATCTTCACCAATAAAGGAGGATATCACCAATGTAGACCCCGAATCTTGCCCGGCCTCATAATAAAGACCAGAAGACCTTCTATTCGAAGATGGATGAAGCCTAAGAAGCCACTAGGAGAGACTATTAGGCCCCATACTAGGATAGGAGGGATTTTTAGCACAAAAATAAGGATTTTCGCCTTTTGGTGTCGAGACCGCCGTCTCGCCTTGCACAAGTGGCGAGACGGCCGTCTCGACCTGACAGGCGCGAATTCCTATAAATAGGGGCTCCATTCCCCTCATTCCACAGAGTTCTTCAACCTTCTCTCTAGAAATTTCTTCAAATTCTCTTTCTAGAACCCCTCCGAAGCATTTTCGGAGTTTCTAAGAGTTTTCTAGAGCATTTTATAGCGTTTTTTAGTGATTCTGGCGCTGTAAAGAGTGAAGGGCTGCCAAAAAGCACCCTAATTATCAAAGAATTAATAGAAAGCTTGCTTCGAAGGTTTCTACTCTCTCTCTCTACTTCACCGCTTTATTTTAATTACACAATAGACATTAGGGCCATGTAGTCATAATTTTAAAATCCGCGCAATAAAAGGGTAAAAGCGTATTTTCCGGTTTATTTACTCATAATAGCTGGCCTATCATAGGGAACCCGAAAGGGGCGTCGTAAGGGAACTAACACTTCCCTTACACGTAACTAACTCCCTTACCCAACTCTGGTTCAAATGACCAAAGTTGGTTTTTCAAAAACCAACGCCTTTTAAACTCTTTTTCCGATGTTTCCGGTAAAAACATCGGATGCGACTCTAGAGAACCCTTAAAAAACTAGTTCTTGGTTTAGCCCGGTTATCGGACTATCCAAGAACGCCCTTTCGAAAACCTCGCCCCTAGGTTCAGCCCGGTTATCGGACAACCTAAAGGCGTTGTAACCACACCAATAAAAACACAAAAATTGGAAAGTCGGAACCATCGCGTCGCTCCGACCGCCTCGTTTTGACGGCAGCGACAACCAATATAACCGGCATTGGGGGCATGACTAGAAGTTGAAGAGTCTACTCCCCAAGGACTTACAAGAAGACGTCCCCAAAAATAAAGGAAAAAATAAAAAGACCGAAGAAAAAGAAAATAAAGAATCCAAGGAGGAGACAGAGGAATTACTCCAGTTTATAAGGCAAAGCGAGTATTCCATTATGGACCAGCTCAATCATACACCTGCAAAGATAACCCTATTATCTCTAATGATGAGATCAGAACCGCACAGAAATGCCCTGATGAAGGTCTTGAGTGAAACACATGTACCTCACACCATATCCGAAGAAAAGGTTGAGAGGATCGTTAGTCACATCACGGCAAGCGATCACCTCACCTTCACAGAGGAAGAACTCTCCCTCGAGGGGTCAAACCACAACAAGCCCCTGCACATCTCCATCAAATGCAAGGAGTACCTCATCGCCAAAGTTCTTGTGGATAACGGGTCATCCTTGAATGTGATGCCCAAGTGCACACTTGACAAGTTGACTATCCAAGGAACCCGTCTGCGCCCAAGTAGCATTATCGTTCGAGCCTTCGACGGATCAAAACGAGAAGTAGTGGGAGAAGTTAATTTGCCAATCCAAGTTGGACCCACTATCTTCAACGTCGACTTTCATGTAATGGATATTACTCCAGCATATAGTTGTCTCCTCAGTAGGCCTTGGATTCATGACGCTAAGGCAGTACCTTCAACGCTCCACCAAAAAGTCAAGTTCATAGTGGATGACAAATTGGTCACTGTCGCCGCCTCCCAAAAAGAGGCGCGGTCGGAGCGACGCGATGATTTTTTCGACCCTCTTGTTTTCGCGTTTTATGGGTAGTTACAACGCCTTTAGGTTGTCCGATAACCGGGCTAACCTAGGGGCGAGGTTTTCGAAAGTATCCTTGGGTTGTCCGATAACCGGGCTAACCCAGGGACTTATTTAATTTGGGTTCTATGGAGTCGCCACCGATATTTTTACCATAAACATCGGAAAAGGGGTTTTAAAAAAAGGCATTGGTTTTCGAAAACCAACTTTGGTCATTAGAACCAGAGTTGGGTAAGGGATTTAGTTACGTGTAAAGAAAGTGTTAGTTCCTTTACGACGCCCCTTTCGGGTTCCCTATGATAGGCCGGCTACTTTGAATAAATAATTAGACTGAAAAATTGCGCTTTTACCCTTTTATTATGCGGAATTTAAGTTTATGACTACATGGCCCTAGCTCCTATTGCGTAATTTAAATGGCAATAATAAAAATAGAGGGGGAGAATGTGCACCTCCAAAGCAAGCTTTTATATTTCTTTAAAGAGAGGGTGCGTTTTGGCAACCCTTCACTCTACAACTCTCAGAAACTCCGGAAATGCCTCGGAGGGATTCTAAAGAAGATTTAGAACGCTCAGTTTATGCCTAGAGACACTCAGAAACTCCGGAAATGCCTCGGAGGGATTCTTAGAGAGAGAAAGTCTAGAGAGAAGGGAGAGTTATGTTCTTTCTGTGTGGAAATGAGTGGGGGAGGACCCCTATTTATAGTTTTTCGCGCCTGACAGGTCGAGACCGCCGTTTCCTCTGACAGGGTCGAGACCGCCGTCTGGAAAGTCTAGACCGCCGTCTCGTTCATGGCAGAGGGTCGAGACCGCCATCTGGATAATCCAGACCGCCGTCTCGACTAGGCGGGAATCGAGACCGCCGTCTGGAAAATCCAGACCGCCGTCTCGACTTTTGCAGGTGACGGGACCGCCGTCTGGTCAATCGAGATGGCGGTCTCGTCCTGGCGTTGAGACGAGACGGCGGTCTGGTCCTTCCAGACGGCGGTCTCGTCCCTTTAGGGCGAGAAACTTTATTTTTGGGCCAAAAAACCTTCCTATCTTGGTACGGGGGCCTAATAGTCTCTCCTAATGACTTGTTAAGCTTCGGTCATCTTCAAATAGGACGCTTTCTGACTATATTTTGAGGTCGGGCAAGATTTGGGGTCTACAGCTGCCCCCCCTTTAC
Organism: Sphenostylis stenocarpa; assembly: GCA_963425845.1. NCBI lineage: Eukaryota > Viridiplantae > Streptophyta > Magnoliopsida > Fabales > Fabaceae > Sphenostylis > Sphenostylis stenocarpa. Next base: position 15,780,245 of record OY731401.1, on the reverse strand, counting down.
CCGACCAGTCGACTGCTTGGCCTTTTGTGCCGAGGTGATCGACTGGAGGGTAAAGGAGTTGACCCTCTTGCCCGGTTGCCCTTCAGATATTCCGTCTTTGCGGCGGATGATCTTCCGGGGAGATGTTGTGTTGTGCGCTTCGGGATGCTCCTTCGACGCGATAGCCGACCCCTTCGGCCGATGAGTACGAACCCCCATCTGGTTTGACGAGTACGAACCACCGCCCGGTAAGCCCCCTTTTGTAAGGCTTGATGAGTTTACACCCCCATCTGGTGTTTGACGAGTACGAACCCCCGCCCGATAAGCCCCCTTTTGTAAGGCTTGATGAGTTTACACCCCCATCTGGTGTTTGACGAGTACGAACCCCCGCCCGGTAAGCCCCCTTTTGTAAGGCTTGATGAGTTTACACCCCTATTTGGTGTTTAGCCTCCGGATGCTCCATCTTGCGGTAGCTGATCCTTTGGTTGACGAGTACGAACCCTCGTCCGGTTTGGTGCCTCTGGATGCCCCTTCTTGCGGTAGCTGATCCTTTGGCGATGGTGGCGGCTTACTGATTCTGATCATGCGCCGTCTCCCTGAGGAGTGATTTCTGTGTTTGTGGTTTGGACCTTTCTGGAATGGTCATCCGGGTTGCCGGAAATCTGGTTTGTTGTTCATCCAGCTCCATTGGTTGCTGGGGATTTTTGTTTTTAACTTTTGTGGTGGTTATCTGACTCTTGCTGGTTGGTCGGGTTTTCTTTGTTTTGTTCGAATTTTGCTTGACAGTCGAAATTTTGTTTGGTTAAGGTAGTTGTTTTAATCCTGCCTTTTTCTCGCGGTTTTATCTCTTTTTTCTCGCGATTTTGGATTCTGGCTTTTTATTGAGCGTGTGCCTTTTTCTTTCTTGAGCTTTCCTTTTTTTTTTGTTACGCTGGCTTTTGCAAAGGAAGGCAAAAGATGCGGGAAATAAAATTTTATTCATAGGGAATTTTATTACAGCAGTTTTTATTTGAGCAAGTACAATCCCTAGGGGCTATCATCAGGGGAATCAGGGTAAGGGTACTGTTTGTACACGTGATATCGGAAGTCCACTTGCTCCTGGACTTCGTCACGGTAGTCCTCTTGGAATGTCGTCCATTCTTGCCGCAACCTCTACTGCTCCTGGTATATCTCGTCCTGGCGAGCTTGATAGGCCTGCTGGCGAGCATCCTGGGTTTGCTGCCACTGGGTCTGCTGCTCTCGCCACACCGCCATTTGGGCGAAGTGCTGGCTTATATTATCCAGGTGTTGGTGCACGCCAGCAAAGTCATCCGTGTATAGTGGTGGCTGTTGTTGCTGCTGCTGTTGCTGCTGGGAGCCGGGAGACGTGGGCATATCCAGCATCGCCACTATTCCTCGGAGGTCCAGCTCAAAGTCCAGGGTGGGATGCAGGGCGAACTGACTTCCCCGACGTATCAGCATCCCCATGCTGACCAGCATTGGCCCGTTGATGGGCTCGGGTCGCAGATTGCGGGCCAGCTCTTCCTGGCCGGGGCACCCCATTCTCTTTGCTAGAGGGGTGATGAGGGGAGCCACAAGGATGGCCCCTGTGGATCTACTCCCAAAGTCCTTCAGGGCCCTCAGGAGGAAGTACCCGGGATTGCAGCGCCGTCTCTGGTGCATGCAATAGAGGACAAAGAGGTCAGGGAGGGATATCTTCCCCTGACTCTCCTTTCTTGCGTGGATGGTGCCTACCAGCAGCTTGTGGCAGATGCGGAGTGGTGGGGGGAGTGCAGACCCCCTCATCAATGAGGGAAATGTGGTGGCTCCTGTGAGCTCATGCCACATTTCAGCAGCGGTGAGGTTGGTGGGCCTAGAGCAAATGGCCTCACGATACTCCCGAGTTAATGCCTCCTCAGGCCGGATGAATCCAATGGACACATTGAATTCCTCCAAGGTGGTGGTATGGTATTGCCCACCCATAAAATAGTTGACCATTTTGGTGGGCTGCATGCCTGAGGCCATAGAGGGGATCTCAATGAGAGAGACCGAGGCCAGGAATTCGAGTACTGCCTGTGGGTACGCATGAACGGGTGGAGGCTGTAGCAGAAAACCCCACCCGATGCTATCGATGTGTGCCCGGACGTCTTCTTCCCATCCGAACTCGGCCAAGATGCCGAAGTCCAGTGTCAGCAGGGAGTGCCACTGGTAATTCCTGAGGTTGTCCAGGCGGGCCTGGTGTTGTGGTTAAAGTTGAGAAGGGTCTGGGGGTGGCGGTGGTGCCGAGCTGCTAGCACCAGCGGTGGCCCTTCTCTTCCTGGAGCCACTTCTACTGAACATCTTGAGTGGGGAAGGCTTGGGAGAGCAGAATATGAGTGTTGGAGGCTTTGGAGGCTTGGAGAGTTGTGAGGAAACCCCCCAAGCACGCCCCCTTTATATAGGATTTTTTCCAGGTCGAGACCGCCGTCTGGAAAGTCGAGACGGCGGTCTCGTTTTGCCAACGGATCGAGACGGCGATCCCGATAACCCAGACGGCGGTCTCGACTTTGCCCAAGTTGAGACGGCGGTCTGGTTTCTCGAGACGGCGGTCTCGATTTGCAAGGGAACCGAGACGGCGGTCTGGAATATCCAGACGGCGGTCTCGAATTTTCGGGTTTTTTTTTTTGAATAAAAAATAGGACCTGGTTCAAAAACATTTTATGCATGCAAATGTTTTCATGTTTGATGTCCTATAATGCCTACTCTGGTTAATATTTCAGAAGGATTTAACCTACGTGTCTTGTAGCGCCGAGTGCCTCCTGATCTGTGCTTTTGTACATGTTGTACCATACCGGACTTCTTGTGACCGAAGGGTAGTTTCTTTCTTTTTCTTTTCTTTTGTTTTCTTTTTTTGTAGAGCTCTTTTTGTCATGCAGTTTCCCTTTTTCCTTGCTTTAGGGATTTCAATCCTCTTGTTGACTATACGCCTCCATATTCCCAAATTAATTATTAGAATATTGTTGTGAGGGTCAAGAGAAAAGAAGCGAAAGGGGGTAAAAACCAATGGTTTGTGTTTTAGAGGGTTGATTTTTATTGATAAGAGGATTTGTAAGAATGGCTGGTTAAGGTTAAGCCTAGGTGTTTAAGCTTTTGTCTTAAGCAAACATTTCTTTCTTCCCCTTTTTTGTATTTGCGCTCTTTGGTTTTATTTCCATTGCTTTTTAAATGGCTAGCTGATTTCCCTAGATCGCCTCTTTGGGTTTTCGAACTAGGATACTGTGTGTTGGCCCTAACTTTTGTCTAGGTTCTCTCTCTTGTAAAATTTTGGAGGAATCCTAGCGGACCTTTATTTGTAACCCTAACTTTTGCCTAGGCTACCCTTTATTGTTGTTCGGGTATCCTACCGGGTTGACCCTATCTTTTGTGTAGCCCCCTTAGTGGGTTTCCTACCGGGTAATTTGCCCTTTTCTTCGGCCTTTGGCTTCTCTGGGCTTTTTTCTCTCTTTTTTTTTTGTGGATTTATTTTTGTTCACAGTATTGGCGAAGCGTGACTTTCTTTATGGCTTAGGCGAAGTCTTTATTTTTATGTGCTTCTAATCAGCTAACTCGATGATGATAGCAATGATGAAGGTTTGATTATTTGGAAGCGCTTCTTATTCTTCTTTTCTTTTTTGTGTTTACTTAGACAGGGTTATTTATGTGGTCCAGTCAGGAGTAGAAAGAAGAGAAACAGATAGAAAGAATCATTCTTTATTAATTAATAAGGGAATATGTGCCCTAAAATGTCCAGGGGTCGGGCTCGCCCCGGGGGATAATCTCTAACAATCATGGGGTTTACATCCCTTAAACAAAGAAAAAGATTTCCTAATGACTAGAGTGGCTCTTGACGCTTGCACCCCTCCACTTCGGAAAATCTGCTTGAGTGTGCGGAGGGGGACTTCCCTTTTGCTTTTCCCGCTTGGCCCTTGAAAGGGTCATATCCTAGGCCATACTTGTAAGGATTGTCTTTGAATTCCGGGGTTCCCTCATTCCTTGGGAATCGCCCCGATCCTTGGCCGAGGATGGTAGCCGTGCTTCAACATCATGCGGGCTACCTTTGTATTTCTGGGAAGTCGCTCTATACTGGCAATTTCGAGCGCTTGGAAAGATGTTTCGAGAGCCTCTTCAGCCGCATCCACATAAGGTTGGGTGGACGGTCCACTGATTAGGATATCGTCCTCTGCTTGGACCGTGATCAGTTTGTCACCCACTACGAATTTGACTTTTTGGTGGAGCGTTGAAGGTATTGCCTTAGCGTCATGAATCCAAGGCCTGCCGAGGAGACAGCTATATGCTGGAGTAATGTCCATTACGTGGAAATCGACGTTGAAGATGGTGGGTCCCACTTGAATTGGCAAATTGATCTCTCCCACTACTTCTCGTTTTGATCCGTCGAAGGCTCGAACGATGGTGCTGCTTGGGCGCAGACGGGTTCCTTGGATAGTCAACTTATCCAGTGTGCACTTGGGCATCACGTTCAGGGACGACCCATTATCCACAAGAACTTTAGCAATGAGGTATTCCTTGCACTTGACTGAGATATGCAAGGGCTTGTTATGCTTTGACCCCTCTAGGGGGAGTTCTTCCTCTGTGAAGGTGAGGTGATCGTTTGTCGTGATGCGACCGACGATCCTCTCAACCTTTTCTTGGGATATTGTATGGGGTACATGCGCCTCGCTCAAGACCTTCAGCAGGGCGCTTCTATGCAGTTCCGAGCTCATTATCAAAGATAGCAACGTGATCTTTGCAGGTGTGCGATTGAGCTGGTCTATAATGGAATACTCACTTTGCCTTATAAACTGGAGTAATTCCTCTGTCTCCTCCTTGGATTCTTTATTTTCTTTTTCTTCTTCGGTCTTTTTATTTTTTCCTTTATTTTGAAGGACATTTTCCTGTGTGTCCTTGGGGGAGTAGATTCTTCCACTTCTAGTTGTGCCCCCAATGCCGGCTATGTTTGTTATTTCTTCTTTTATTGGTGAAGATTCCCCATATCTCCATGGTACAGCTTTATTTGACTCGTAGGGGAAAGCACGTGGCATAAATAGTCACACTGGCGTCCTTGCCCCCTCTTCTTTATTCTTGAGGACCAACGGCCGAGGTTTATTTCCCTCTTGCGATGATTCAACCGTTGGGGTGATCTTTATTAGGAGTGGCTTTCTCTCCATTCTTCTGAGTTGGAAGACGTGTTAGTTAATCCTTCCTTTTTATTATCTTATTTATTAAGCGTGAAGGAGGGGAAATTAAATATGCAAATGCATGTTCATGTATGCAAGTAGACAACTGTTGAATAAGGAAAAAGATTTCATTAATTCTTTGAAAGGTGTACATTCTCCTATTCCATACTACGAAGCGTCTTTTGGAAAAAACGGAAAAGCCTAAAGAAACCCACAGGCGGGTCTTGTTTTCTTTGTAATTCTCTCTCGGCTTCCCGGACATGGTGAGCGAGCGCTTCGCTTTGCTTGTGGATCGCTTGGCTCATTTCTTCGCTGTATTGTTGAGCCTCTTTGATCTTTGCCTCTTGATGTATGACCAAGGCTTGTAGCTCCTCAAGCTTTGCAACAGCTTGGTCCTTCTCTTGAAGTACTTGGTCGTACTGAGCTAGCCCGCTTTTCTCCTTAAGGCGTAGTTCATAGAGACCTCTCGCTCAGCTTTTCTATTGTTCTCTCGCTCTTGGCGGAGATCTATCTCGAGCCTCGGAGGAGCCCTTCCGACAACTCCTTGATCGTTTGAGCTCGCTGAGCTGATTCCGCCTCAAGGTGTGCCGATCCGCGGTTATCTCCTGTAGTTGGCTATCCGAGCTGGTTCCGCGGCTTTGGACGCTCTGGATAGCTTGTTCGTTAGCGTCAGCACATTAGTCCTTGAGGCGCTCTATTTCATGATCATTTTTCTTGCTTTGCCTTTGTAGACCGTCAATCGTGAGGATAGAGGCTTGTTCTTTTTCCTTAAGGGCCCGTATCTGGGCTCCCATTATTTCTACCCTCTAGGTCAAGGCATTGACTTGTGCCTGCAGCTCTTCGTTGTTGGCGATTGGCGCGGGTGTGGTGGATGGTCGAGCCATCTCTCTTCTTCTCCTCCATGCCTCATAGTCACTGGTGACAGTCACCCGAGCTTTTCCTAGCTCTCTGTCTCCCATGTAAACTGGCTTCTCCCATGCTTTCCTCACAGTCAGTGAGTTGGCGATTGTGCATGGGTCTCCAAAGAAGCACAGTCCTCCGAGTTCCCCTCGGGAGATAGTAGTTTGAGTCCTCATGAGTTGCCTCATAGCTACTCTAGGTGAGTAGGCTATGCAACCCCTGAGTCCTATCAAGGGTACATTCGGATAGTTCCCACATCTGACAAGAACTGGACCGGGTCGGAACCAAGGGCAGACCCAAGATATGTTGTTAGCGTCCTTTTGCTCTAGCTCATCCCTCCATTCTATAGTCAGGCGTCGTTGGAGGGGGATTTTGGAGAAGCTTCTCAAGGGGTCGGGGAATATCCCCATGTGACTGGAGGCGTAAAGGTGCGTGATGCTCCACATATAAAGTAACGAAGAGCAGCAGCGGAGTGTTCTCCCTTGCTTCTGATGGCAGAAATCCACCGAGAGTAAGGTGTCGGCAAGAATAACAGGTAGAGGACTCTTCGAGTTTACGTCCCAAGCGAAGAAAGCGTCCATGACGGCTTGATCGATCGTGTCGAGGTGGAAGGGGAACAGGATCGTTCCGAAGATTAATAATGCCAGGGTTTTATTGAAGGCAACCCACTCTGCCCTTTCAGCCAGGTAGGACAGGTGGTCTTCTAACATTGATACTCTCCATCCCTGGGTGTTCCCTCTTCCTATCGGGGTACTTTGTCGGTACGGTAGATGGATAAGGGCAGCGACTGGTGCTGCAGGAGTATACGCCTCATGGCGGATATGAACCCCGGTTGACTTGGGTCATTTCAACATTGTTTCATACTCCTCTAAAGTAGGCACCATGTAAAACTGCGGAAATTCAAAGCACTGCAGACTGGAGTTCCAAAAGTGAATCAGTACCCTGAGGAAGACTTGATCGACACTGATCTTTAGGAGGTCCAGAATTCGTCCATAGGACTTTTCAAAATTAGCGCGGACCTCTGGTGGCATCGTTGCACTAAGTCGTTCTAGCTTCTCACTATGGCTTCGGAGAATATCCACCTTCCCCACTTGTCTACTTGTCCCCTCCATTTTCTAAAACAAAATGTATGATTTGATGAAGATGATGCTTATTGTATGTGAGTGTTTATTTTGCTATTTATCATGTTTTTCTACATTATGTATGGTATTTGCGTATTTTTTTTTGAAAGAGTAAACTATCTATATGAATGTTTTATGGGCGCAATATTTTGAACCAGGTCTTATTTTATGAACTTTGGAAAAAATGGATTTTTTATTTTTATTTGTTTATTTTATAGCCTTTTATCTCTTCTGTCGGAACTGCGTAACTACTTAGCTTACAAAAAACCTGAAACCAGGCTAGCTAAAAGGCAGACTGTCCGAGATAAAATATGGCTTTATGTGAAAGAATATCTATCGTCCCTTATCTCTTTTGTCGGAACTGCGTGACTACTTAGCTTACAAAGAACCTGAAACCAGGCTAGCTAAAAGGCAGACTGTCCGAGATAAGGGTGTTTATTTGTAAAATATTTTTTTGTGATTTTGTTCTGTTGTTTGTTTATGCTATGCAACATACAAATGCAACACTCATATGCACACACAATTCGATCATCCCCAAACAGGCAAGATTTCATTTTTATCACGAGGTAGGGTTTTCCTGCAGAAAAGTGCATTGGTCAGGGTAGGTTCTAACTGTTCTCACCAGGCTAAGGCCCCCAAGGTGCCCCCATTATAGGGTCCCCACTCTCCAGCCGTCCAACCATGCTCAGCACTAAGGCCAGAGTCGGTCTTGTTGCCAAAAGAGGAAGGTTATCACCTTGAGTGGTGGTTTCCGATCACACTGGTGGGCACAAGGCCCTAACTGCAGCGAACCGTACCTGCCACCCACTCCCTATGGTTTTCTCACTTGCCCCCGGGTATAGAGGGAACTGTAGTGTGCAAGGGTTTTGTGTGCAATTTATATTTCAATCAATTGCGTAAGTAGAAACAAGCAACAGTTATTTGAAAGCCAAACAATAAAGCATGCTATAATACAAGGTAGGGTAAAAGCGCTATTTTCTTGGTTTAATTATTTTTAAGCCGGCCCATCACTAAATGGGATCAACTCTCTAGGCTTCCCCAGTGGAGTCGCCATCTGTCGCCGCCTCCCAAAAAGGGGCGCGGTCAGAGCGACGTGATGGTTTTTTCGACCCTCTTGTTTTCGCGTTTTATGGGTAGTTACAACGCCTTTAGGTTGTCCGATAACCGGGCTAACCTAGGGGCGAGGTTTTCGAAAGTATCCCTGGGTTGTCCGATAACCCGGCTAACCCAGGGACTTATTTAATTTGGGTTCTATGGAGTCGTCACCGATATTTTTACCATAAACATCGGAAAAGGGGTTTTAAAAAAAGGCGTTGGTTTTCGAAAACCAACTTTGGTCATTAGAACCAGAGTTGGGTAAGGGAGTTAGTTACGTGTAAAGGAAGTGTTAGTTCCTTTACGACGCCCCTTTCGGGTTCCCTATGATAGGTCGGCTACTTTGAATAAATAATTAAACTGGAAAATTGCACTTTTACCCTTTTATTATGCGGAATTTAAGTTTATGACTACATGGCCCTAGCTCCTATTGCGTAATTTAAACGGCAATAATAAAAATAGAGAGGGAGAATGTGCACCTCCAAAGCAAGCTTTTATATTTCTTTAAAGAGAGGGTGCGTTTTGGCAACCCTTCACTCTACAACTCTCAGAAACTCCGGAAATGCCTCAGAGGGATTCTAAAGAAGATTTAGAACGCTCAGTTTATGCCTAGAGACACTCAGAAACTCCGGAAATGCCTCGGAGGGATTCTTAGAGAGAGAAAGTCTAGAGAGAAGGGAGAGCTATGTTCTTTCTGTGTGGAAATGAGGGGGGGAGGACCCCTATTTATAGTTTTTCGCGCCTGACAGGTCGAGACCGCCGTTTCCTCTGACAGGGTCGAGACCGCCGTCTAGAAAGTCTAGACCGCCGTCTCGTTCATGGCAGAGGGTCGAGACCGTCGTTTGGATAATCCAGACCGCCGTCTCGACTAGGCGGGAATCGAGACCGCCGTTTGGAAAATCCAGACCGCCGTCTCGACTTTTGCAGGTGACGGGACCGCCGTCTGGTCAATCGAGACGGCGGTCTCGTCCTGGCGTTGAGACGAGACGGCGGTCTGGTCCTTCCAGACGGCGGTCTCGTCCCTTCAGGGCGAGAAACTTTATTTTCGGGCCAAAAAACCTTCCTATCTTGGTACGGGGGCCTAATAATCTCTCCTAATGACTTGTTAAGCTTCGGCCGTCTTCAAATAGGACGCTTTCTGACTTTATTCTGAGGTCGGGCAAGATTTGGGGTCTACAGTCACGGTCCAAGCAGAAGATGATATCCTGATCAGTGGACCATCCACCCAACCTTATGTGGATGAGGCTGAAGAGGCCCTTGAAACATCTTTTCAAGCGCTCGAAATCGCCAATGTAGAAAGACTTCCCAAAAACACAAAGGTAGCCCACATGATGATGAAGCATAGTTACCATCCTGGCCAAGGATTGGGGGTAGATTCCTAAGGCATGAGGGAACCCCCAGAATTCAAAGATAATCCTTACAAGTGTGGCCTAGGATATGACCCTACTAAGGGTCGAGCAGAAGGAAGAAAAGGAAAGTCTCCCCTCCGCACACTCAAGCAAATATTCCGAAGCGGAGGGATGCAAGCGTCAAGAGCTACCCAAGTCATTAGGAGATCTTTTTCTTCGCTTAAGGGATGTAAACCCAATGACTGTTAGAGATTATCCCCCGGGGCTAGCCCGACCCCCAGGCATTTTAGGGCACATATTCCCTTATTAATTAATAAAGAATATATTTCTTACTATCTGTTTCTCTTCTTGCTATTTCATGACTAGACCTCACAATAACCTTGTCTAAGTAAACAAAAAAGAAGAAGAATAAAAAGTGCATCCAAGTAATCAAAATTTGCCATTGCCACTACAATCAAGCTAGTTGATTAGAAGCACAAAATAAGTCTTTATCCCACCATAAAGAAAGTCATGCTTCGCCAATATTGTGAAAAGAAAAAATAATAACAAAAAAGAAAAAGCCCATAGAAGCCAAAGGCCAAAAAAAAAAGGGCAAAATACCCGATAGGAAACCCACTAAGGGGGCTATGCAAAAGATAGGGTCAACCTGGTAGGACACTCGAACAAAAATAAAGGGTAGCCTAGGCAAAAATTAGGGTTACAAAATAAGGTCCTCTAGGATTCCCTAAACAAAAACAAAAAGAAGGAACCTAGACAAAAGATAGGACCAAAACACAATATCCTAGTTCGAAAACCCAAAGGGCGATTTAGGGAAATCAACCAGCAACAAAAAGCAATGGAAATAAACTAAGGCGCAAGTACGAAAAAGGAAACGTTTGCTTAGACAAAAAGCTTAAACACCTAGGCCTAACCTTAGCCATCCATTCTTACAAAACCTTTTAAAAAGAAAAATTTAACCGTCTAAAACACAAGCCATTGAATTTACCCTTTTACTTCTTTTCTCTTGACCCTCATAATATTATTCTAACAATTAGTTTGGAAATATGGAGGCGTATAGTCAACAAGAGGATTGAAACCCCTAAAGTGAAGAAAAAGGGACACTAACATGGCAAAGTGTGCTCAAACAAAAAAGAAAAAGAAAAGCAAAGAAAAAGAAAGAAAGAAAAACAAACTGTCCTTCGGTCACAAGAAGTCCCGAACGGTACAACCAAGTCCAAGCAGAAGGAACGCAGATCAGAGGACACTCGTCTCTACAAGACATGACAGTTAAATCCTTCTGAAAAACTAAATGAAATAGGCATCATAGGACATCAAACATGAAAACATTGCATGCATAAAATGTTTTTGAACAAGGTCCTATTTTTCTTCAAAAAAAAAAAGCCTCTAAAAAATGAGATCGTCGTCTCGTATGTCCATATCGCTATCTCGACTTGACCAAAAACGAGACTGCCTTCTCGCTTGCCGAGACGACCGTCTCGCTTAAGGCCAAAGTCGAGACCGCCATCTCGAGGTTTCAGACGACAGTCCCGAATCCCGCAAATTCGAGACGGTGGTCCCGAATGTCCAGACGGCGGTCCCGAGGTTGGTCGAAAATTCTATAAATAGAGGGACCTAGGAGGGGTCTCAAACACCCTCTCTTGCACTCCTACCCTCCTTTCTCTCACTTTCAAGCATCCTATCACGAAAATGCATCAAGGAGACCAATCTAGAAAGAGAAGAGGCTCTGCCGGCCCCAGTAGCTCCTCAGCCCCAACTCCACAAGATCCCACACAGCTTTCACCACTGCACCAGGCCCGCCTAGAGCACACACGGGGGTACACCTGGCACCCCATGCTAAGACTGGACTTCGGCATCCTCGCCGAGTTCGGGTGGGAAGACGACGTCCACACCCACATCGACAGCATAGGGTGGCGCTTCCTCCTCCAGTCTCCACCTACTCACATCTACTGTCAGGCGGTGTTAGAGTTTCTCGCCTCCATCTCCTACTCCAAGACCCGCTCCATGGTGTCGGGTCTCCCACCAACAAAAATGGTGACGTACTTCATAGGTGGGATGTACCGGACCACCACCCTGGACGAGTTCAATGTGCCCATTAGATTCGTCCAGCCCAAGGATGTCCTGACTCGGGATTACCAGGAGGCCATCTGCACGTGCCCCACTAACCTCACTGTCGGCAAAATGTGGGAGGAGCTGATCGGGGCACATACCCTGTCAACACTGCTGAAGGGCTCCGCACTTCCCCCCACCCTCCTCATCTGCCACAAGCTGCTGGTTGGGACTGTCCACAGGCGGAAAGAGAGTCAGGGTAAAGTTACCCTCCAAGACCTCTTCGTCCTCTACTGCATGAGCCAGAGGCGCCGGTGTAACCCCAACTATTTCTTCCTGAAGCCCCTCAAGGACTTCGGGAGTCGTCCTCATGGCTCCCCTCATCACCCCGCTGGTAGAAAAATGGGGGTGCAGTGGCAGAGAGGAACTGGCCTCCAGCCTCCGACCCGAAACTATCAACGGGTCTGTCCTGGTCATCATGGGGATGCTGCTATGCCAAGGGACCCAGTTGATCCTCCACCCTTCGCTGGACATAAATTTGGATCTCTGGGATCTCATAGCAATGCAAGATCTTCCGACACCCTCGGAGTTCCAACAACAATAGCAACAGCAACAACAATAGCAGCAGTACACAAACAACTTTGCTGGCATCAACCGCAACATCTACAATTTGCGCCAGCAATTCAACCAAATGTCCATGAGACAAGAGCAAATGTCCCTAAGACAAGATGCCCACGACACGAGGATGGAGACATTAAACCAATACCAAGAGGGAATAAGGCAGGACCTGGCGACATTTCGACAGGAGTACCTCGACGAAGCCCGAGATCAAGCAGAATTCTGAAGACATCTGTACCGGCAATTTTCCTCTTACGGATCGTCTCCAGATTCGAGTCCATAGTCGTAGGGATAATGATTAGGAAATAAACTGCTGTAATAAATTCCTATTATAAATAAAAATTTCATTTCATACATTTTGCTCTCCTTATCAAAAGAGTCAGCGTAACAAAAAGAAACTAAGATTAAAAAGACTTACGCTCAAAGAAAAGCCAAAATCCAAAATCGTGAGAAAAAAGAAATAAAACCACGGAAAAAGGCAGGATTAAAACAAATCAATCACCTTGACCAAACAATTTTTTGACAACCAAGCAAGAGTCGAACAACAATAAACAAGACTACCCGACAACCAGCGAAGTCGGAAGACCACCACCAAAGGATCAAAATCAAAGAATCCCCAGCAACCAATGAGCTGGATGAATACCAATAAAATCCCCGACACGGACAAGACAACCATTCCCAGAAAAGACAAAAAACACAAAGATAAGAGAACGCATCTCAGTGCTCGGCGCATGAGCCACCCGAGCAGTAAGCTGCCACCACCACCAGTCCTACGCAGTGGACTGTACTAGCCTGATAGGGGGTTCATACCTATCAACCTGCGCACGCGGTGCGCCTGATCTGTGCTCGATCCGGATCAATAAGTCGTAACTACCAGCCTGATGGGGGATTCATACTCATCCAGTCCGACGCACAAGCGAACTGCAACTACCAGCCTGATGGGGGGTTCATACCCATCCAGTCCTACGCATAGTGGGCTGTAACTACCAGCCTGATAGGGGATTTATACCCATCAACCGAAGGATCGGCTACCGTCAGAAGGAGTATCCTGAGGTTCTACCATGTGTCAACCAAAGGGATCGGCCACCGTCAGAAGGAGTATACTAGAGGTGCACAACACATTTTTTCCCAGAAGATCAACCGCCGCAAGATGGGACGTCCGAAGGGTAACCGAGCAAGAGGGTCAACTCCTTTACCTCCCAGTCGATCTTCTTGGCACAACAGGCCAACAGTCGACTGGTCAGGAAAGGGGGGGCAGCTGCAGACCCCAAATCTTGCCCGACCTCATAATAAAGACCAGACGACCTCCTATTCGAAGATGGATGAAGCCTAAGAAGCAACTAGGAGAGACTATTAGGCCTCATAATAGGATAGGAAGGATTTTCTGCATTAAAATAAGGATTTTTTCCTTTAGGGATCGAGACCGTCGTCTCGCCTTTCGGGACTGCCGTCTCGCCATTCCAGCAAGTCGAGACCGCCGTCTCGTTTGGCGAGACGGCCGTCTAGCCACTTGCGAATGGCGAGACCCCCCTCCCGTTTCACGAGAAGGCCTTCTCGTTTCTGAGAAAGTCGATACCGTCGTCTCGCCACTTTTACAAGTCGAGACGGCCATCCCGAATGGCAAGACGGCCGTCTCGACCTTGTCAGACGAGACAGCCGTCTCGACCTGATAGGCGCGAATCCCTATAAATAGTGAGCGCTCCCCCCTTCACTTCACACAGATCTTCCACTTTCCCTTCTACAACTTCTTCAAATTCTCTTCCTAGAACCCCTCCGAAGCATTTTCGGAGTTTTTGAGAGTTCTTTAGAGTTTTTATAGCGTTTCCGAGATATTTCCAGCATTGTAAAGAGCGAAGGGCTTCCAAAACGCACCCTAATTTTCAAGAGTGTTAATAAAAAGTTTGCCTCAGAGGTTTCTTCATTCTCTATCTCTCTCTTATTGTCTTTATTTTTATGATTAAATTGCATGATAGACATTAGGGCCATGTAGTCGTTATTTTAATTTCGTTAATAAAAGGGTAAAAGCATCTTTTCAATAAGTTTATTTATAAAATAGCTGGCCTATCATAGGAAACCCGAAAGGGGCATCGTAAGGGAACTAACACTTCCCTTACATGTAACTAACTCCCTTACCTAAACTCTGGTTTTAACAACCAAAGTTGGTTTTCGAAAACCAACGCCTTTTTACCCCTTTTTTGATGTTTCCGGTAAAAACATCGGTGGCGACTCCATAAGAACCCCTCAAATTAGTTCTTGGGTTAGCCTGGTTATCAGACAATCCAAGAACACATTTTCGAAAACCTCGCCCCTAAGTTCATCCCGGTTATCGGACAACCTAAAGGCGTTGTAACATCACCCATAAAAACGCAAAAATTGGAAAGTCTGAACCATCGCGTCGCTCCGACCGTGTCTTTTTGACAGCGGCGACACCATACAACAGTTATTAAAGCCATACAAATAAAACATGTTATACATACAAAGAAGGGTAAAAGCATAATTTCAAATCTTTTTATTTTCTTTTGAATTAATCCACCACTAAATGGGATCAACTCTTTAAGCTTCCCCAACGGAGTCGCCATTTGTCACCGTTGTTCCCCTCGCGGGAAATGAAAAGCTGCGAGTGGTGCGACGTAATTGTTGGATCTTGTGTTTTCGAAAAATAATTTGGTCATCACTTTTAGGATGCTCGATAACCAAACTAAACTTAAAAGTGAGATTTTCGCAAAATGGGTTCTATGGAGTCGCCACCAATGTTTTAACCATAAACATTGAAAAAGGATAAAAAAAGGCGTTGGTTAAGAAAAACCATCTTTGGTCATTATAACCAGAGTCGGGTAAGGGATTTAGTTACGCATGGGGAAGGTGTTATCACCCCACAACGCCCCTTTTTGGTTCCCTATGATAGATTAATTTATAAAATAAAGACTTTAGAATTTAAGTTTTTACCCTATTTATTTATTTATTTACAATATTAATCTAAATGTCTACATGACCCTAATTTCTAATGCACACGAAGGAAAATGATAAACGATTACGGGTTTGAGATGAACCTCCGAAGCAAGCTTTTATAAATCTTTAAACTTGAGGACACTTTTTGGCAATCCCCTCACACTACATGAACACTCCTCCCTCGAACAAATAAAAACTTAAACTGTCGAGAGCCGGATGTCTCAAAGGAGACTTCCTTAACCGATTTTCTGCCCAAAAGGACAATCAGAAAGATCACTCAGTGTCTAGAGGTGTCTAGAGACATGTCTAAGTGTTTGAAACTGTGAAAAACAATGAGGTCTAACATCCTATTTATAGGCACGCTCACCAAGGAGGTCGGGACGACTATTTGGGATTTTGGGACGACCGTCCTAGGCTACCAAGAAGGCTGGGACAACCGTTTGGGATTTGGGACAACAAAAAAGATTGAAATAATTGTCACTCGCGGGATTCAAACTCAGTACCTTAGTGTTAGAGATCGATACTCCAATCACTAAGCTCGCTAGGATTTTTTTGATAATAATTTATAAATAAATTATATTTATATACAAATAAAAATATATATTCGTGTAAATATATAAATATAAAATATATAAATACAAATATATTTATATATTTATATGTTAGATGTTAGAGCGAACTCGAGGGTGAAAGTGTGTGTCGAGTAGATTTTCAAAATTTGATGTCAAAATTGTAAGCGGATCTCTTTATATGGGTTTATAATTTAATAACAGAATATAATCTTTATAATTTATTTATATAATGATATAAAATAATTTTTTCTTTATTTATTTTTATTTTATTTTAATTTATTCTTTTTATCTTTTTTCTTCTATTATTTAATTAAAATTCT
This sequence comes from Sphenostylis stenocarpa, assembly GCA_963425845.1. NCBI lineage: Eukaryota > Viridiplantae > Streptophyta > Magnoliopsida > Fabales > Fabaceae > Sphenostylis > Sphenostylis stenocarpa. Next base: position 15,764,125 of record OY731401.1, on the reverse strand, counting down.
TATATTAAAATAATTTTTCAATATTAAAAATAATTAAATATTTATTTTTAAAATTATTTAATTTAACAAATTATTATAAATTAATCTAATTATGATTATTAATAGAAAAATTTATAATAATCATAATTTATAATTAATAGAACAATCTAATTATGTTAGGAAAAAATTGTTTTATTAATAATCATAATTAGATTAATTTATAATAATTTGTTAAATTAAATAATTTTAAAAAATAATTTTGAAAATAAATATTAATTATTTTTAATAATGAAAAAATTATTTTAATATAAGAATTTTAATTAAATAATAGAAGAAAAAAGATAAAAAGAATAAATTAAAATAAAATAAAAATAAAGAAAGAAAACAATTAATTTATATCATTATATAAATAAATTATAAAGATTATATTCTATCATTAAATTACAAATCCATATAAAGAGACTCGCTCACGGATTTGACATCAAATTTTGAAAACTCACTTGACACACACTTTCACCCTCTAGCGTGGCCTTGACATTGAACATATAAATATATCAAAATATATAAATATATTTATATTTATATATTTTATATTTATATATTTACACGGATATACATTTATTTGTATATAAATATAATTTATTTGTAAATTTTTATTAGAAAATTCTAACGAGTTTAGTGGTTGGAGTATTAGTTTCTAACTCTAAGCTGGTTTTGAATCTTATTAGTGATAACTTTCTTAATCTAAGAGAAATTATATATTTTTGTGGTAAAACGATGAGATTTCTAGGTTAAACTTAAATTAGGGCAACTAAGTTGTTGTTATGGACTAAAACCCAAAAAGTAAAAAATAAAAAATATAATTAAATAAAAGAAAAAATATATACTTTTGCATTTTTATTTTCAAATATTAGTTTTTTTTATGAAATTATTTTTAATTAAAATAATTAAAGTGATATATATATATATATATATATATATATATAAATTTTTTTATTTTTTTAATTTTAATTTATTAATATTATCAAATTTTAGCTTCATGATTAAAAAAATACCAATAATTTAAATTTTATTAATTCTATAATTTTCTATAATTATTATTATTATAAATTTAATTCTCCAATAACTAATAATATTAACACATTTATTAAATTAAAATTCTTTATTTTCATTAATTATTTTGATTTTTTTAACAATTTTATTTAAATAAAAACGATAAAACTTAAAATTAATTTCTAACTAAATCTTCACAAATTTATGGTTAATAGTATATTATATTATTATGTTTAATTAAATTTTAAAATAAGTTCACTTAATCTTTACACTTTTATAAAAATACTAATATAAACTTAAAATATTTATCCAATTATTAAATTATTTAAGATATTAATATAAATTTGAAATATTAATTCAATAATTAAAATAATTTTAATTTTTTTATAAATACATTGAAATACATTTTTATTAACATAAAAGTAATATATATATATATATATATATATATATATATATCAAAAAGAGACTAAATTAATAATTAATTTAATCATTGATTATATATAAAAAAGAGACTAAATTAATAATTACTTTAATGATCGATTTAGTGATTGAATCAGATGACCGATTCGGTGACTAATTTAATAATTAATTTTAATTTTTTTATTCATTTACTAAATTAAAAAATAAAATCAAATAATTATATTACTAAATTATTTAATAAGTTAATAAACTATTTTTTAAAAATTTTATAATGTTATTACAAATTTTATCAATTATTTTAAATTATTAAGTAGATTTATATTTAATATATTATTAAAAAAATTTAAAAAAATATTTATATAAATAAAAAATGGTCACTAATTTATAGATTATTTATTTAGTGACTAAAATTTTAGTCACTAAATCAGTCACTAAATATAAAAAGAAAAATCAAGTCATCGATTCGAGTTACTATTAGTAATCGAATTTTTCGATCACTAATTTCGATCACTATTAACCATTTTTCTAATAGTGACCGAATCAGTGACCGATTTCTGTGATCTGAAATTTTAGTTACTAAATCAGTCACTAAATATAAAACGGAAAATCAGTCATTGATTCGAGTTACTATTAGTGACTCGAATTTTTCGGTCACTAATTTCAGTCACTATTAACCATTTTTCTAGTAGTGAGTGGATTATGTCAAATTTTAATAAGAATAATAATTTTAATAATAGTAAAATTGTAAACAATATAAATAATAATTCAACAACATAAAGTAATAATATTATCACTAATTTACAAAGCTCAATGGCAATGACTCAATACAAACTCAATAGAACGTGAACAATACAAAATTAACAATCAATTTGTTGTTGCTTTATCAAAGATTATTTTAATAAAATATTTTAGCATAATTTTGGGCATTAGGGTGGTTTATATTCCTCCTTCTAATGTAAATCCAACAATAAGAGTTTGGACCTCTAATCAATATATAGATGTCTTATTACATAGTTGGTAACACTCCTGATGAACGTGTCAATGATTTCACAAATTTGGCATCAACAACTTTAAATCTTTGTTCATTATTATAATTCGGTTTTGGCACACGTCCTCCTTTTGTTGTAGTAAAAGACGCTCCATTTTCAAAAATATCTCTCACCGAATGAAATTCCCATGTGTCTCCATTATTAGAACTATTTCTCCTCCAAGTTACCTACACACATTAATAATTATAATTACATTAATAAAATCATTATAAAAATAAATACTTAATTGATTAGTTATCTATTGATTTAATATAGTGCAAATAGAACTTCCAAATTGATTACCTCCTTATTCCTTGATGTTGGTGCTATGAAGAGGTTAGATTCACTTTTAAGACTAGGGTCCATGCTTCCACCAATGGCATATTGGAGCCATCCCTGATAAAGATTGTTGGCTACATGTGCATATCCATGACGAATCCTAGAATGTGAATTAGTTTGTTAGTATTAGTTAAAACATTTAAATTTGAGTATTTAACTTCTTTGTTAAATAATTAATTACCTTGGCATGCGTTGATTGCAATTTGGTCCAAAATGGTTGTACAAGACGGTAACCTTCATGTTTTGATCTCTCACGTATCCATCATCATGTCCAAGAAGCATAACCTTATCTTGATTTTTGAACCAATTATTAGATATAGTCAAATTAGTGGAACCTCGAGTTACATCAAGCAAACCATCTTGACAATCATAAAGTGTATTATGATCAATCCAAATCTTTGAAGCAGTAACCAATCTAATTGCATCCCCATCTACATGGCCTAGAGGAATCACCTTTCCCTCATGCCCCATTACCATCCCAGGGGCTTGAGGTTTGCAATGGTGAATTCGGATGCCATGTATAATTATGTTGGTGGCCTGTAAAAAAAAGGTAAGAAAGGTTGTATACAAAGTGGTAACTCATCAAAATAAAAAAAAAAAAATGTTTAAAGGTTATGCATGCAAGTTTAGTTAATAGGGATTAATGATTACCTTAAAAATCATTAGGCATGCATTATTAGCTATATGGACATTAACACCTCGACCATCAATGGTGGTAAAACTACTAATAAGAAGGGGTTTCTCTAGTTTGATGTCCATGTCCTTCTCAAATGTGATCCACACTTTACTTGGAATCATAGAGGCTCCATACCTCAAGGTGTTGGGTTTTGGGTTTATAGGATCATCACTAGAGTCAGTAACTTTATAATAAATAAGGTCGTTACCAATGTTATTTAACATCTTGCCGGCATAGCCCACTGAACATGTTGCTAATTGGGATCGATGTTTCCTCCATTCTAGATTTGGTCTCCAACATCGATCAATAACATTCATTTTCAAGCCATTTATCTTAGATTGTTTTGCAAAGATGAGATTTGGATTTAAAATAACAACCATTATAATGGCCAAAAGTAGGTATGGAGGGATGAGAGAGGTCATTATGAAGATAGTTGTTCTTGATCAATGTAAATTGAAGAGAAAATAGTGAGATGAAACAAATGAATGGTAGTTTCTGAGTATTTTCTTAGGACTTTTTATTTTTATTTTTTAGAAATCTATGGTATAAGAAAGTGAATATATAGGCTATAGTTCTATTAAAGTTAGTTTAAGTTGTTTTTTCTAGGTTATGGACACCGAAGTGTTCTTGGAAGAGAAAAACTATGAATAGAAATAAGTAAGTACAAATGTTCAAAAACAGTTTTAAATCTTAACCTTAAGGTCACAATTAACTAGATTTATGCATTAATAAGCCAAACAAGATTGAAAATTTTAATACACTTTAATAATATTATTTTCAATGATGAAATTTTAATTTTAAATTTATTAAACAATAATTTAAATTTAATTAACATCCCATAAACCGTCTCATATTTTTTTAGATATTGTGATACTCATAATTCATAAAGATATATGACAACCAAGATAAAATCTGAATTTTTTTTTTTTTACTTTCTTTTAACCTACTTCTATCTAATTGTTAATATACGTAAGGATGAAATTTGTCAATCGATACCAAAATAGAAAATGTATATTGTTTACCGTTTTTTCATAAGAATTTAGAAAATGTATATCGTTTACCATTTTTCATAAGAATTTAGGTGGCTTCATCTTAATTTGGGTTAAAATTATTCGAACAACAGTTTTTGCTGGTGAAAAAATAAGTTTTAACAACAAATTTTATTTTAGGCACAATAAATCCATTTTTGACAATAAGATGGATAAATATTATGTAATAGTTAAGAAAACTTAAATAGGCTTTTGTGAATAAAATTGATATAGTATATTTGAGTAAGCATGCATGATCACATGTTAGTATTTTTGGATTATATATATATATATATATATATATATATATATATATATATATATATATATATATATATATATATATATATATATTTGATTATCCCAAATTATAAAATGGTATGTTAATATTAAGTCTATGGCTAAGGCTATAATTATCATGAAAAGTTATTGTATAGATATCAGTAATATTTTGATTTGACGAGGAGTCAAATTAAAAATATTAAATTCATATAACTAATTGATGTTACATAAATTAGTACATTAAATTCCTATATTTTTCTCTTCATAATTAAATTCCTATATTTTTCTCTTCACCAAATGAAGAGAGAAAATAAAAAAAGAAATATAAAGCCTTTTATATTTAGAAGATCACATACACTTTATTAATCTCATTGCCTTCATCATTCTCGATGGGAAATATAAGTATGCTTCTACATTCTATTTTCATCATTTAATTGTGGTATACACTACAAGAAAAATCAAAATTTCCAACGAACATAATTCGTCGGTAAGTAACAAATTCCGTCGGAAAATATATATTACCGACGGATTATCGACGGTCCTAAATCCATTGGTAATAGTGTTGTCGGTAAAATTTACCGACGGATTTTGCTAGTCCGTCGGTAAATATCATGAGTAATTACCGACGGATTTTTCCGTGGGTAATTTACCAACGGATAAATCCGTCGGTAAATACCCATTACATTACCGACGGATTATCCGTCAGTAAATGTCATAGATACTTACCGACGGAAATATCCGTCGGTAAATGGCATAAATACTTACCAACGGATATTTCCATCGGTAATTACCAATTATGCACAAATCTTACCGACGGATTATCCGTCAGTAAATTCGTCGATAAAACCACCTCTAGTTCCAGAGCAGGTTATTTTTTTTTCATCCCATATAACCTGTAAAATAAGATTCAATCCAGTCCAATTCAATAATATATTCAACAATTCAATTAAACATAAATCTAACTCCCCTTAATCATAAGTAAATTCAAATGTACTGTAATTTATGCATAATGAAACATAATGTATAATCCTAAAAAGAGTATCAACATACAAGTACAATTGAAATATTATTCTATAGATGTTTGTATAACATTTAATAATGAGAATAATCAGGAGAATGATGTTCTGGTATGTTGTCGTCTTGTGGTGGGTTATCTTGTTGTTCTTCATTCAATTGTTGTTGTTGGGGTTGTTGTTCATCATTTGCTTCACTATGTTGACGCTGTTGAACAAGAGATTGTGCACTGGGGGGTAGAAGATGACCGACAAGGGATTGAAACTCTCTGAATTGGTGCTTTAGTCATTCATTCTGCTTCCTTGTTCGACGTATTTCTTCTTCTTGTACAGACAATCGTTGTCTCAATTGATTAATCTCTTCTAAGTCAACTGAGGAGTTGGATGCTTGAGTTTGATGCTTCAAGCTATCTGAACCACCCTGATAGTCATCAGCAAGTTGTCCAGCTCCATACAATCTTCCTTTATTCTTACCTCCAATTGTGTTCACCCAACAACGAGACCTTATAACTTCATCATGTGCAGTATCAGTAGGAGTGGACTCAGGTTCGCCAACACAAGATCCAGCAGATGACCTAGCTTGTGAAAGTCTAGTTTCAAATTCCTCCTATTAGTAGAAACAAATCAATTATTAACATGATTATTAACTTTACATACTATACAAAGTTTAACATGAAGGTTCTCACGTGTGTCTTCCTAGATCTTTCATCAACAAATTGACCCGTCTTCCTCCTAATATGAGTCTGTTGGAAGATCTCATCAATAAAAACTGATCTTCCAAGTTCCTTTGCCTACATTACATAAACAATTTGAGATATAAAACCCAACAAATTTTTTAAAATTGTAAATGTATGATATAAAGACTTACCATACGTATGGCATGCTCATGTGTGCTGATAGAGCCACCTGTGTGAAGGCTCCCACCCTTTTCAGATGCCCTATTTTTTTGGGCTTGTGCAGATTTGGACCGATACATTGGTGAGTTCCAATGTGCTAGCAAACTGCTCCAAACGTGATCTCCAATCCAGTCTGGTCTTTGACTAGCAATTCTTGCATCCCTAAACATCTCACTAAGTCTGTGAGATGCTTTGGAATGAAAATTCTTCTTTATTTGATGTTCATGTTGTGGTCTCCATTGAACCTTCATCTATAAAAGTATAAATTGTTATACACATTATAGAAAAAATGACTACAAAACATATATTCAATAATTATAGCTATATATACATTAATGGAAATCAATAGTAACATTAAACATGCTTCTAATAATTAAGTATGTACAGAAGATTAAGTTACCTTAAAACATTGAAAAAATGACTCCTTATCACTATTAGGTATCACTCCCCATGTGGCCCAAGGTTGAACAAATTGTTGTTTAATACTCTTTGTTATAGCTTGTGATGCAACTCTGGATGGAAGAAACCTAATTACAAAGAAAAATTAATGCAAGTTACATATGTGCTGAAAATGACTAAAACTTAGTTATAATAAATAAATTGGAGAATTTAAATTAAATATTACCCTCGACTATAAGGTTCAATCATCGGTCGATCATGTATAGCAGGAACATCTTCTTCAACCTCTGAATCAACATCTACAGTAGGTGAGTGACCTTGAGAGGAGGAAGGTCCTGAGGCCACAATAGGGGATGGAGATGGAGAAGGAGTGGGTGCCACAACTGGAGAGGAGGAAGGTGCTGACGCCACAACAGGGAATGAAGATGGAGAAGGAGTGGCTGCCACAACTGGAGAGGAGGCGGGTGCCACAACTGCAAGAGAGGATGGTATGGGTGGTAAAATAGAAGTGAATGGTGTTGTGAATGGTGTGGGTACAATAGGTATAAGGGGTGAAGGGGATGGTGTAGGTCCTACAACAGAGGATGGCGATGGTATGGGTGCAACGGGTGTGGATGATATAGGTGTAATGGATGGTGTAGGTGTAGTGGATGGTCTAGGTGTAGTGCATGTGGAAGGTATATCTGTGGAAACCACTTTCAAAACGTAGCGTGGTCTCTTTTTCTTTGATATCGCCTTCCCCTTCCCTTTATCACTACCAGAGGGTGGGGGTCGAGGTGGGTCAGGACCTCCTGTGGACATATCTATACATAAAAAAATAAGATTATGAATAACTTATGATGTAAAAACTCATATAAATTAAGGGACACTCAGTTAATAACATAATTCATAACAAATAAGGGTACAATATGTTTTTTTTACAAAATCAAAATATTTATGTTTCTAATTTTCTTGAAACATTAGGCTTCATCCTCATTATCGTCATCGTCATCGTCATCCTCTTCTTCTTCCTCTTCCTCTTCCTCTTTCTCTTTCTCTTCCTCTTCCTCTTCCTCTTCCTCTTCCTCTTCCTCTTCCTCTTCCTCTTCCTCTTCCTCTTCTTCTTCCTCTTCCAATTCTTCAGGATTAGCTTCATAGTCATGTAATCCAAATATGCTTTCCACTTCAATGACTTCATTGCCATGTAACATTTCATCTACTTGGTAAGGGGCATCCTCTTCCACACCATCTGAATCAATACAACCTCTTGGTTTTGTTTTGATTGCAACACACCAACCACGCTTGTCTATTCGAAATGATGGATATGGAACATAATACACTTGTCTTACATTATGTGCAAGGATAAATGGATCAAATGGTTCATATCTTAAACCCATTCGAATATCTACAATATTATATTTAGGATCCACTTTTGTACCTCTTCTTGATGGATCAAACCATTCACAATAAAAAACCATAACTTTTTTGGGAGAATTTGAAGTATTGTACTCCAACTCATATATTTTCATAATTACTCCATAAAAATCATTGTCACCACTTTCTGTCAAACCCTTAACATAAACACCATTGTTTATTGTCTTTTTTCCCTTGCTCCATGCATTTATATGAAATTTGTATCCATTCACAAAATATGTGTGTCATTCTTTAACGCATCGCATAGGGTGATTGGATAAATCCCTTAGGTCTTGATTCTTCACATTAAATGGCTCATTATGGATCTACAAATATAAAATGAACCAAATATTACATTAATACCTATATACCATATTTAAAAGAGAATGGTAACATACATACTTGTTGCCTAAACCATGTAGGAAATTCTGCATGAATCCTAGCAGATGCTTCTGATTCACTTATTTGCTCTGATTGCAAGAATGAGCTGTCCAAATAGAAAATGCTAAAAGGTTACTTTAAGAATGTGACAAAGAATTTAATAATTAAATTGAAAAGATATGTGTTTTGAATGTACTCAAGGTACGATTTAACTTCTTGACAATTGATTAATACATGAACATGAGCTGACTTGAATTCAAGCATCGCTTAACCAATGAGTCAACTCCCGCCAGATGGACGACCAACTTGTCTAAATATCGATAACACCGACAATTGTGTTTGACTTTGGAAATATATTTCATTTCTAGGTTGTCGTGGTGACAACATGAAGTTATTGAAATAATGAGAACAAAAATATGTCGTCTCACGATGCAAGTAAGCTGCACAAATTGATCCTTCAACTTTAGCCTTATTTTTTACCGATCGTTTAGACTCCCCCATGAATCTATACAATTTAAGAAGCAAGATTATGATTGATCAAACTAATCAAAATAACATATAAAACACATATAGGACAATCATTTCATCACCTTTCAAATGGATACATCCACCTATATTGCACTGGTCCACCGAGCCAAGCTTCATACGGAAGATGAATAGGGAGATGTTCCATTGAATCAAAGAATGCAGGAGGAAATATTCTCTCCAACTTGCAAAGAATGATTGGAATATTTTCTTCCATCCTAATAAGCATTTCCCTCTTTAACGTTGTAGAACACAAATCTTTGAAGAAATGACTAATTTCAATAAGAGGATTCAAAATATGTACTGGTAACGCACTAAATGCAATAGGAAGTAAACATTCCATGAATACATGACAATCATGACTTTTCATGCCATGAATCCTACCCTTTTCAGCATCAGCACATCTTGCCAAGTTGGAAGAATAACCATCGGGCATCCTAAGTTCTTTTAACCAACGACAAACTACCTTTGCTTGTTCAATAGTATACGTGTAATTTGCTTTAGGCTTTAACATTTTGCCGTTAGCTTGTGACTTTAACTCCAAGTATGGACGGTTACAATACAAAGCAATATCCTTCCTCGCCTTCTCATTATCTTTTGTCTTTCCTTTTACATTCATCACAGTGTTGAATATGTTATCAAAAAAATTCTTCTCTATATGCATTACATCAAGATTGTGTCTCAACAAATTATCTTTCCAATACGGAGATCCCAAAATATGCTTCGTTTTGTCCAATTATGCCACTCTCCATATCCTTCTATCCTTGTGATACCACACTCAGTTACTTTTGGTAAATCTTTTACTCTTCTCCAAACTTGTGTAGGTGTTAGCCGAGGAGGTGACCCTTCTACTTCAACTTCTCCCTTTCGAAAGGCTTTAATATTTCTTCTAAATGGATGATCATTTGGTAAGAACCTTCGATGCGAATCAAACCAACAACTTTTCCGACCATAATTTAATGTAAATGATTTTTTATGCTCCATGCAATGTGGGCAAGCCAATCTACCATGAGTCCCCCAACCAGATAACATCCCATAAGCGGGAAAATCATTAATTGTCCACATTAAAGCTGCCCTCATCATAAAATTTTGTTTCTTTGAAATATCGTATGTGAGAACACCATTCCACAATTTTTTCAAATCATCAATTAAAGGCTCTAAGTAAACATCAATAGAGGCCTTCGGATTGGATGGACCCTAATTAGGCAAGTTAGAAACATGTATGGCTTGGTCATGCACATTTCAGGAGGAAGATTGTATGGAGTAACAATGATAGGCCAACAAGAATAAGGTGAAGATGAAGCCTGAATATATGGATTAAATCCATCGAACATAACCCAAGTCCGACATTGCGTGGATCAAGCAGCAAAAGTTGGATGTTTTCGATCAAAGTGTTTCCAAGCTTCACCATCTCGATGGATGGCGTAATACATCGGAAGTTTTATTGTCATGGTGCCAAGTCATTTGCCCAGCAGTTTGCATTGATGCAAATATTCTTTGTAATCTAGGAATTATAGGAAAGTAAAACATGAACTTTACTGGAACTGGCTTTTTATGGGTTGTTCCACAACTTTTCTCATGATATCTTGGCTTTTGACAAAATTTACATTGAAGTAATGTAGCATCTTTTTTGCCATTGTCATTGTCATAAAAAAGCATACACCCACTCACACAACAATCAATCTTCTTCACTTCTAATCCCAACTTTGATACTAATCTCTTGGCATCATAATAAGTTTTTGGTAAATTGTCTTTTATAGGTGTGACATCCAACAACATGCGTGTCATAAAGTCTAAGCATTGATCAGGAATATTCCAATTTGACTTGCACGCTAAAAGTCTAACACATATTGACAATTTTGAATCTGTTGCCCCCTCAAATAATGGTTTATTTGTCTCTGCCAACAAATTATAAAACCTTTGAATTGCTTCATTTGGTGACTCTTCTATGTTAAGACAATTGGGTCCTTCAAATGATTGATGTTGCCAGAGAGAATTGTACATCATCTCTTGCATTGACATAAATTGGTCTTGTTCAGTCATGTGTACATCAATACATGAACCACTAACACAAGTATCATCAACATTATTTTCAACTTCAGGCACACGTTCTCCGTGATCTGTCCAAATCCAATAATTTGGTTTGAACCCTTGCTTGTAAAGGTGAACTTTGACCATTTCATCCTTCAAAATTCTTGTACAATCGCATTTGGTGCATGGACATCGAATTCCCCCATTATGTTCGTAATACTCATATTGTCGAGCAAATCTGACAAACTCTTCAACCCCTATAACAAAAGATTCTTTCAAACCTCTTCTACCACTATAACATCTATCATACATCCAACTACGATGGAAAGAAATACCATCCATGTTCTGTAATATTGAAAAGAATAAGATCAATTGAATGAATTGTGTGAAAGAAATTGACCATTGGATTTTGATTAAACTATGCTCCAAGTAAATCGAACATTGATTAAACATTGGATTCAACATAATAATACTAAGCTACTTTTATGTTGTCAAATCCAATTTAACATTGGACTTTCAAGCAATTAGGCTTGAACAAAAAAGGAATCAGTGTACTAAAACATATTTGCAAATATATAAAAGGAAGAATCAACCAGGTTAAATCAAGAAATGTCAATATTCATGAACTCAACTCACCTCACCACAAATAAATCCCCTTTCAAAATCAGTATGGATAGTCATATCTGAGAGTCTAGCATGAATTTGTAATTCAATAATTGTTTCATATTTCTACAAAAGTAAACCTCTAAAATGTTTTCTGCTCCAAATTGATTGTATCATCAGATCAAATTGCCTTACTTCCTAACTGAGCTCTACTCGCCATTACTCTTGGTCGGGATTAAATCAAAATAGCACAGTAATCATGGATGTAACCAAAAATGCAAAAAACTCATTCTTCCAACATGTCCTAATCACCTCTTCTCTTCCCGTAAGTTGACATTCTAATGCTTTCATTATCAAACAAAAGTATTTATGTTATGCCCATTTTTTTCTAAACAAGCATGTCAAACTCGAACAAGAGATGAACTGTACGAAGATATATTTTTCTTATCTTACATAGAAAACGTATATAGCATTAACTAGTGCATGTTATTTTTTCTATTGTTGTTCAAAGCATATATCACTCGAATATCGAAACATACCACTGGTGAGGTCACTAAAGATAATGAAAAGAGTCTATCTTCAGGTTGAAACTTTCTTGACCTCTTCAAGTTGCCATCAAGAAATATGATTCATCAATGTCATGCAAAATTAAGATGGAGCCAAACTATGATAAAATTTATATCTCAATTAAAACACATGAACACATGCATGAAGAAAAATTAAGTCATCTGAGAGACTATGATACATCGAAACACAATAAAAAATTAATCATAAGAAAATAATCATGAGTAATAAATCACACTTCATCAACTGTCCCTGCTTCTCAACATTTTGAACAATTATATTTCATTAAAAATTTTTGGTCAGATTCAATTACTAATGCATCCAGGCATGTCCCAAGTAATGTATCAATTTATGTGGAATACTAGGAATCAATACAAGTTACCAAACTTATGAGTTAGCTTTTCCCAACCATCAATATTAGACATAGCTTACATAGTTAACTATAAAACTATGTTCCTCTACATTTCCGTGAGTTGAGTTGATTATTTTGAATAGATGAGAGATGTTATTCTTTACATGTTGTAATATGTTATTCTAACTATTTAACTATGTAAGCTATCTCTAATAATCAATGAATCAAGATTACAGAAAACCCAAATTGAGGCCCAGTAAATATGGTATGTGACCAAGTATATAACAGATCACACACTTGAAATCACATCCTTACACTTCCTATTTTCCTCAGGATTATGATAAATCAGAATAAGGTACAAACATAAAGCAAAAACAAACCCAGAATACGGATCCTGACCTCGACTTCAACCTCCTCAGGGGAGCTAGTTCATGCCCTCACCTTCGACAAGTGACTGGTTGCTGCTTCGATCCGTCGTGAGTGGATGGGTAGGGAGGCAATTCACGGTTAGTGGTGGAGGCGACCCAAGCTACGTATCGCCTGACAGAGATGGGGGTGTTAGAATGATTTTTAGTGAAGGTGGGGCGAGAGTAAGTGAGGTTGGTGAAGGTGATAGGCTTCGCGGAAGGGCTACGACTGATGGTGAGTGGTTGTGACCGTCATAAGGTGGTGTGGCACCTGAATTTGGAGGTTGTCGGGAGAGAATGAGGGGAATAAAGTGAATAACTGGCGAGATCTCATTTAGGTTACAAGATATTTTAGATATTAAATATATTTTAGATAGCGGTTAACGTGGAACCGCTATTATATGTCCACTTTTAAGAGCGGTTAAAGTGGAACCGCTATCATATATCTGTCACTTTTAAGAGCGGTTAATATTTTAACCGCTCTTAAAAGTCAACATATAATAGCGGCTCCACTTTAACCGCTATCTAAAATATATTTAAAATTCTAATCGATTATTTCAAAAAGTAATCTATTATATGTTCACTTTTAAGAGCGGTTAAAATGTTAACCGCTCTTAAAAGTGACACATATATGATAGCGGTTCCACTTTAACCGCTATCTAAAATATATTTTTGATAGCGGTTTCTTCTAGAACCGTTATCTAAAATCTCGATTATAACCAATTATTTGAAAATATAATCGATCATAATGGAGTAATTAAAAAAGTAATTGAATTATAATTCGATTTGTTCGCAATCGAATCCTAAATATATTTTTTTTATTTTGATAAGAAAAAATATATATATATATATATAATATATATATATATATATATATATATATATATATGTATATAATATTATAATATTTAATTTAAAATTTTAAAAATATTTATATATTTTAAAAATTAATAATATATTTAGATTTATGGTTAAACGTAGTAAAATAATATTTTTAAAATATATTATTAAATATTATATTTATAGTATTTGTATGGTTAATTTTATTTATTTATTTGATATTGTAATATACTTTTAAGAAATTAATAATAAATTAGGAGGATAATAAAATTCTTAAAAATTATATGTATATAAGATGAAATAATATTTTGATGTAAAATTATATTTTTGAAATGTATTTTTTTTCTTATGTTTTAGTAATATTTTGAATGATATATATATATATATATATATATATATATATATATATATATATATATATATATATATATATAATGTATACATTAAGTTGATAATTCTGTCACTTTTAAGAGCTGGTTAATATTTTAACCGCTCTTAAAAGTCAACATATAATAGCGGTTCCACTTTAACCGCTATCTAAAATATATTTAAAATTCTAATCGATTATTTCAAAAAGTAATCGATTATATGTTCACTTTTAAGAGCGGTTAAAATGGTAACCGCTCTTAAAAGTGACACATATATGATAGCGGTTCCACTTTAACCGCTATCTAAAATCTCGATTATAACCAATTATTTGAAAATATAATCGATCATAACAGAGTAATTAAAAGAGTAATTGAGTTATAATTCGATTTGTTCTTAATCGAATCCTAAATATATTTTTTTTTATTTTGATAAGAAAAAAAAACTAGTATATATATATATATATATATATATATGTATGTATATAATATTATAATATTTTATTTACAATTTTAAAAATATTTATATATTTTTAAGATTAATAATATATTTAGATTTATGGTTAAACGTAGTAAAATAATATTTTTAAAATATATTATTAAATATTATATTTATATTATTTGTATGGTTAATTTTATTTATCTATTTATTTGATAGTGTAATATATTTTTAAGAAATTAATAATAAATTAGGAGGATAATAAAATTCTTAAAAATTATATGTATATAAGATGAAATAATATTTTGATGTAAAATTATATTTTTGAAATGTATTTTTTTCTTATGTTTTAGTAATATTTTGAATGATATATATATATATATATATATATATATATATATATATATATATATATATATATAATGTATACATTAAGTTGATATATTCTGTCACTTTTAAGACCTAGGTTAATATTTTAACCGCTCTTAAAAGTCAACATATAATAGCGGTTCCACTTTAACCGCTATCTAAAATATATTTAAAATTCTAATCGATTATTTCAAAAAGTAATCGATTATATGTTCAATTTTAAGAGCGGTTAAAAGGTTAATCGCTCTTAAAAGTGACATATATATAATAGCGGTCCCACTTTAACCGCTATCTAAAATATATTTTTGATAGTGGTTACTTCTAGAACCGCTATCTAAAATCTCGATTATAACCAATTATTTGAAAATATAATCGATCATAACGGAGTATTTAAAAAAGTAATTGAGTTATAATTCGGTTTGTTCATAATCGAATCCTAAATAGATTTTTTTTATAAGAAAAAAAACTAGTATATATATATATATATATATATATATATATATATATTTTAAAAATTAATAATATATTTAGATTTATGGTTAAACGTAGTAAAATAATATTTTTAAAATATATTATTAAATATTATATTTATATTATTTGTATGGTTAATTTTTATTTATTTATTTATTTATTTGATATTGTAATATATTTTTAAGAAATTAATAATAAATTAGGAGGATAATAAAATTCTTAAAAATTATATGTATATAAGATGAAATAATATTTTGATGTAAAATTATATTTTTGAAATGTACTTTTTTTTCTTATGTTTTTGTAATATTTTGAATGATATATATATATATATATATATATATATATATATATATATATATTAAATATAATTTATTTTTAAGTTGATAATTATTATTGTAATGTATACAATAAATAAATAAATATATATATATATATATATAATTATATATTTAATATATATATATATATATACTAAATTTGAAATTAATTTGAAATTAATATATGTAATTTTAATTTATGTTATATATATATAATTTTTTTAAAATTTATAATATATTTACATTCATGGTTAAACGTATTAAAATAATATTTTTAAAATATATTATTAAATATTATATTTATATTATTTGTATGGTAATATCCGATCTGTAAGCATTTCCTCCTTATTTACTGAGGGATATATCCCTCGATAATTAATAATTCATTTACCGATGGATATATCTGTCGGTAAAACCAAATTTCACAACTATCTTAAATCCGTGGGTAATTTCCGTGGTAATTACTCATTTTCCGACGGCTCTACATCCATCGGTATATATCCGTTGGTAATTCAGAAATTTCTTGTAGTGATAGGTTCATTAAGGATTAATATATGATTGTGGTATGTGATTAGCCACAATTATTATTTGCTAGAAAAAAAAACAAAAATTCATATTAGAATCACCCATACTTAATTCATGTATGATTTTGGAAATTTTGAAATTTGGGTTTTTGATTTTCATTGTCATTTATGAAATCAAAGATACTAAGTTTAGTCTAATTTTTTTGTAATATAGAGTGCAAACTTAGTCATTCTTTTCAATGACACATATTAAAATTTATTCAATTCTTAATATTCTTTTCAAAAAAGTTAAATTTGGGGGTTAAAAAATGTAAAACAAAAATTGTAAATCAAAATAGGAATAAAAACTTAGAAAACCAAAATAAAAAGAAAAAGATATATCAATCAATAAATTCTCAATCAAATAATCATTTTATCGTAGTTCTCTAAATATTTTCACTACTAGAAAAATGGTTAATAGTGACCGAAATTAGTAAACGAAAAATCCAGTCACTGATAGTAACTGAATCAGTTACTGATTTCCGTTTTATATTTAGTGACTTATTTAGTGACTAAATTTCAGATCACGAAAATCGGTCATTGATTCGGTCACCAAATCGATCACTGATTCAGTAACTACTAGAAAAATGGTTAATAGTGATCGAAATTGGTGATCAGAAAAATTCAGTTACTAATAATGACTCGAATCGGTGACTGATTTAGTGACTAAAATTTCAGTCACCAAACAAATAATATATAAATTAGTGACCATTTTTTATTTATATAAATAATTTTTAAAAATATTTTATTAATATATTAAATATAAATCTACTTAATAATTTAAAATAATTGATAAAAGTTTTAATAACATTATAAAAAATTTAAAAAATAGTTTATTAACTTATTAAATAATTTAGTAATATAATTATTTGATTTTATTTTTTAATTTAGTATGTGAATAAAAAAATTAAAATTAATTATTAAATTAGTCACTAGATTCGATCATTAAAATAATTATTAATTTAATCTCTTTTATATATATATATATATATATATATATATATATATATATATATATAATCAATGATTAAATTAATTATTAATTTAGTCTCTTTTTGATATATATATATATATATATATATATATATTACTTTTATGTTAATAAAAATGTATTTCAATGTATTTATAAAAAAATTAAAATTATTTTAATTATTGAATTGATATTTCAAATTTATATTAATATTTTAAATAATTTAGTAATTGGATAAATATTTTAAGTTTATATTAGTATTTTTATAAAAGTGTAAAGATTAAGTGAACTTATTTTAAAATTTAATTAAACATAATAATATAATATACTATTAACCATAAATCTGTGAAGATTTAGTTAGAAATTAATTTTAAGTTTTATCATTTTTATTTAAAAATATTGTTAAAAAAATCAAAATAATTAATTAAAATAAAGAATTTTAATTTAATAAATGTGTTAATATTATTAGTTATTGGAAAATTAAATTTATAATAATAATTATATTAAATTATAGAATTAATAAAATTTAAATTATTGGTATTTTTTTAATCATGAAGCTAAAATTTGATAATATTAATAAATTAAAATAAAAAATAAAAAAATTTATATATATATATCATTTTAATTATTTTAATTAAAAATAATTTCATAAAAAAACTAATATTTGAAAATAAAAATGCAAAAGTATATAGTTTTTCTTTTATTTAATTATATTTTTTATTTTTTACTTTTTGGGTTTTAGTCCATAACAACAATTTAGTTGCTCTAATTTCTACAAAAATATATAATTTCTCTTATTAACAATTTTTTTTAATCAGATTAAGAAAATTATTACTAATAAGATTCAAAACCAAGTACCTTAGAGTTAGATACTAATACTTCAATCACTAAACTGTTAGAATTTTTTAATAAAAAATTACAAATAAATTATATTTATATATAAATAAATGTGTATCCGTGTAAATATATAAATACAAATATATTTATATATTTTGATATATTTATATATTTATATGTTTGATGTGAGGATCACACTAGAGGGTGAAAGTGTGTGTCGAGTGAGTTTTCAAAATTTGATGTCAAATTTGTGAGCGAGTCTCTCTATATGAATTTGTAATTTAATGATAGAATATAATCTTTATAATTTATTTATATAATGATATAAAACAATTGTTTTCTTTATTTATTTTTATTTTATTTTAATTTATTCTTTTTATCTTTTATTTTTCTTCTATTATTTACTTAAAATTCTTATATTAAAATTATTTTTTCATTATTAAAAATAATTAAATATTTATTTTTAAAATTATTTAATTTAACAAATTATTATGAATTAATCTATGTTTGGAAAAAATAATTATTAAAAGATGATTTTGATTAATTTATAATAATATATGTTAGGAAAAAATTGTTCTATTAATAATCATAATTAGATTAATTTATAATAATTTGTTAAATTAAATAATTTTAAAAATAAATATTTAATTATTTTTAATATTGAAAAAAATTATTTTAATATAAGAATTTTAATTAAATAATAGAAGAAAAAAATATAAGAAGAATAAATTAAAATAAAATAAAAATAAATAAAGAAAAAAATTATTTTATATCATTATATAAATAAATTATAAAGATTATATTGTGTCATTAAATTATAAACTCATATAAAGAGACCCGCTCACAAATTTGACATCAAATTTTAAAAATCCACTCGACATACTTTCAACCTCGAGCGCGCCCACACATCCAACACACACACATATATATATATATATATATATATATATATATATATATATATATATATATATTTGTATTTGTATTTATATATTTACACTGGATATATATTTTTATTTGTATATAAATATAATTTATTTATAAACTTTTATAAAAAATTCCTAGTAGTTTAGTGGTTGGAGTATCAATCTCTAAATCTAAGGTACTGGATTCGAATTCTGCTAGTAACAATTCTTTCAATCTAATAATAATTCAAATTTTTAAAAAATATAATAAATAATAAAAATATATTATAAAAGAATGTATAAAATAGAAAGGGGTTATAAAAAAATATTTTTAATTTTTTAAATTTTTTAATGTTTTTGTTAGTGACCAAGATCAGATGATCGATTCGGTCATCGAATTGGTCAAATCAGCGACCAAGGAAATAGTGACCGATTTGGGTTGGTTACTATTTCGGTCACTATTTTAGTTAGTGATCGATTTTGATCATTTAGTGACCGAAAATTCGATCACTATTTGATGTTTTTGTTGTAGTGTTTAATACATGCTTGAGTAATTAACCTATTCAATTAATCAATTAAATCGATTATACAAATTACATCTCGATATTATTCAATATAATCCATATCTAAGTATAAAGCAAGATTTAATCGATTCCTAATTTTGATTTCTAAAAATATTATTACAAATTGATATCTAATTTGATTTCTAAAAATAGTATTACAAATTAATATCTTAAGATGCAAAACTAAGATTAAAAAAAGAAGAAAAAATTTGAAGTATAAATTTATTAATACAAACTCAATTGAGCTTGTTTGATACTAATTCTGTGAATTAATTCTCAAAATTTAGTTCTTCAGGTGTCAAGTATCCAATTTCTTACGTATAGATAAAACAAATAATAATAATAATAAATAACAATGTTTTTCTTGAGAAAAAATTAAAAAAATTAGGATTAAAGGAATAAAAAAATAAAGAAAAAGTAAAAAACATATATAAAATAAAATAGTTCCACTTTTCCTAATATTTTACTTTTTAAAATCCAAAAGAAAAAAATGAAAAATGAAAAAAGAACTAGAAAAATAGTTCCCTTTTACCTTTTCAAAAAAATTGTAAAATAAAAATAATAAATTTTTAAATTAAAAAAAAAAACAGAAAAGTTAAAAAAAAATATATTTTTTCTCTTATTTGTCTTTTGGGCGCAACTCATTTGAGAAGGTTACCCTATGGTTTAAAAAAAAAAAAGTGAATAGTAATAGTAAGGGATAAAAGAAAATAAAAAAATAAAAAAACAAAATAACCGTATAAGGTGGACAGATCACAAGGAAAGGGCAACTCAAGAAATTTGAAAAGAGAAGGCATTGAGGTATACTCTTTAATCTCTTAATTTTTATGTTATAATGGTAAAATATTCATTATACTCTCCCGATGCTGCACACCAAGCGTTCCCTCTCACGTCTTCCTCCCTTGTCGTGCCTCCAGACCTTCACCCGAACCCCCTCCGCTCACTTCCTCCCTCCCTCACCCACACACATCATCTTCCATCTCCACTCTCATTCACTTTCATTTCTCCCAGCATCACTCACTGTTAGGGGTGGAGTCAAGAATTCATTTTCATGGGATCAAAACTTTAATTAATTAGAAGCCAAATTTAAAGAAGACCATAGAAACTAATATTTTTTTATTCATAATACTAAAAAAATTATTAAAGTTTCGGGTGAACATGACCCTACCGTGCCATCCCTTCTCTCCGTCTCTACTCACCGCACGACCACCATCCACCGCCTCACCAAATCACCTCAAAATCTCTTCTCCACAGCCATCGCGGGATCTCCATCCATCACCCGCTCCCTATCGCGTCTCACCCACATCTTCCAGCTACGCTGCAAAATCTAGCCTTTGCGGCCTCACCCAGTGATCCACAGCGAGTCAGCCAAATCCCAGCCACTTCCTCACTGTGCAGTCGTGCTATCCTTCTCCCTAAGCCCACTCAGCCTCGCCCAGCACCCTTACAGGCCGAACCTCCACTGTAACCATCTCTTGCCTTACTCGCCCTTGCTATAAACTGCCACACCGCCTTTACCTCGAGCCACCCTCACAATCCTGACTACAACAATGCGGCCATCATGTAACTCGAACCCTAGCCACCACACCTCTGCGCACCGCCCTATGGCCACCTTCTCCATCAAGCAAAACCACCCACACACACCCCGTGACGCCCCAAGAATCCACCACCATACGGCCAGCCCCTGTGCCGCGAATCATCTCCCTCTGACCCGAGAGCGTTTCTCAGCCACCGAGCCACCTTCACTCAAGATCACTCTTACGCGAGCCAACCCGTTGCGCCACCTGTCTGTGTTCCCCATTTCCGCTGAATCTGCTTATTTTGTTTGGGTCTGCATTGCATTTGTTTGTATTATTCGGTTTAGTTCTGTTCGATGAAGGATTGGTCTAGATTGAATATGAACATGATTTTGGATTGTCTGGTTCGACAATGGTTTCATTTGAGTTTGAATATCTTGATGTTTGGTTCTCGGTCGTTGTTGTCCGTGTGGATTGGTTGGACTGGATTTGGTAACCAGTGGCGAGTGACGAGATTCGTCACCCTCAAGTTTTATAACTTAATCTTTATTCTCAAAGTTTATACTTCTTAAAATTTAATCATTATACTTGCTAAAACTTAATCATTATTCTCAAAAAATAACTTATATTAGCATGACACTAACATATGTAATAATTATTAAATATATTTTTATATTTACAAATTTAATTTCTTATTTTTTATATTTTTTTATCTTTTTCTTATTTTTTATCTTTTTACATATGAAACCAGGCTAGCTAAAAGGCATGATCGTCCGAGATAAAAATATGGCTTTATGCGAAAGGGTTATTTAGCGTCCCTTATCTCTTCTGTCGGAACTGCGTGGCTACTTAGCTTACAAAGAACCTGAAACCAGGCTACCTAAAAGGCAGACTGTCCGAGATAAGAGTGTTTATTTGTGAAAATATTTTTTTGTTTTTATTTTGTTGTTTGTTTATGCTATGCAACAGACAAATGCAACAAACATATGCACACACAATTCGGTCATCCACGAACAGGCGAGAATTCGTTTTTAACACGAGGTAGGGTTTTCCTGCAGAAAAGTGCATTGGCGAGGGTTGGTTCTAACTGTTCTCACCAGGCTAAGGCCCCCAAGGTGCCCCCATTATAGGGTCCCCACTCTCTAGCCGTCCGACTATGCTTAGCACTAAGGCCGTAGTCAGTCTTGTTGCCAAAAGAGGAAGGTTATCACCTTGAGTGGTGGTTTCCGATCACACTGGTGGGCACAAGGCCCTCACTACAGCGAACCGTACCTGCCACCCACTCCCTATGGTTTTCTCACTTGCCCCCGGGTATAGAGGGAACTGTTGTGTGCAAAGGTTTGTGTACAATTTGTATCTCACACAATTGCGGAAGTATAAACAGACAACAGTTATTTAAAGCCAAACCGTAAAACATGTTATAATACAAGGTAAGGGCAAAATCATTATTTTCTTGGTTTATTTATTTTTTAAGCTGGTCCATCACTAAATGGGATCAACTCTCAAGGCTTCCCCAGCGGAGTCGCCATCTGTCGCCGCCGTCTCAAAAGAGAGAAGGTCGGTCGGAGCGACGCGATGGTTTTTCGACCCTTTTTGATTTCGCGTTTTTATGGGTGGTTACAACGCCTTTAGGCTGTCCGATAACCGGGCTAACCTAGGGGCGAGGTTTTCGAAAGGTGTCCTTGGGTTGTCCGATAACCGGGCTAACCCAAGGACTTATTTATTTTGGGTTCTATGGAGTCGCCACCGACGTTTTTACCGGAAACATCGGAAAATGTTTTTAAAAGGCGTTGGTTTTCGAAAACCAACTTTGGTCATTAGAACCAGAGTTGGGTAAGGGAGTTAGTTACGTGGTAAAGGAAGTATTAGTTTCTTTACTACGCCCCTTTCGGGTTCCCTATGACAGGCCAGCTTTTATGTTAATAAATAAACCAGAAAATACTCTTTTGCCCTTTTTATTGTGCGGAATTTAAAGTGATGACTACATGGCCCTAATCTATTGCATAATTTAAATTAAAGCAGTAAAAGTAGGGAAGGAGAAATTAAACCTCCGAAGCAAGCTTTGTTTTTATTTCTTTAAAAGAAATGGGTGCTTTTTGGCAGCCCTTCACTCTACAAGACGCCGGAAACTCTTCTGGACGCCGAAAAATGCTCTCAAAGACACTCAGAAACTCCGGAAATGCGTCGGAGGGATTCTAGAGAGAAGTTTTTAGAGAGAAGGCAGAGCAAGAAGCTTGTGGTGTGTGAAAATGAGGGGGGGAGGACCCCTATTTATAGGTTTTCGCGCCTGACAGTGGCGAGACCGGCGGTCTCGTCTGACAGGGTCGAGACCGTCGTCTCGTCCAACGAGACCGCCGTCTCGTCCTGCGCAGATGGCGAGACCGTCGTCTCGCCAAACGAGACCGCCGTCTCGCCATTCGCAGGTGGCGAGACCGCCATCTGGGGAAGCGAGACCGCCGTCTCGCCATTTGCAGGTGGCGAGACCGCCGTCTCATCAAACGAGACGGCGGTCTCGCCACTTGCCTGAGGCGAGACGGCGGTCTCGTCCCAAAGAGGCGAGAAAACTTATTTTTGTGCAGAAAAACCTTCCTATCCTAATATGGGGCCTAAAAGTCTCTCCTAGTGGCTTGTTAGGCTTTGTCCATCTTCAAATAGGAGGTCTTCTGGTCTTTATTTGGAGGCCGGGCAAGATTTGGGGTCTACAACCCCCATCTGGTGAAGTGCCTCCGGATGCTCCTTCTTGCGGTAGCTGATCCTTTGGTTGTGGTGGCTTATTGCTCTAGCTCATGCGCCGAGTGTTGAGATGTGTTCTCTTGTTTGTCTTTTCTGAGAATGGTCGCCTGGTTTGTGTTAGGGATTCTGTTGGTGTTCATCCAGCTTGTTGGTTGCTGGGGATTTTTTGATTTTGTTCTTTTGGTGGTGGTCATCTGAATTTGCTGGTTGTCGGGTAGTCTTGTTTTCTTTGTTTGGCTCTTGCTTGATTGCCGAAAGATTGTTGGTCAAGATGCTTGATTTTCTTTAATCCTGCCTTTTTCCGTGACTTTATCTCTTTTTTCTCGTGATCTTGGATTTTGGCTTTGTTGAGCGTACATCTTTTTACTCTTAGTTTCTTTTTTTGTTACGCTGACTCATTTTGAAAGGGAGAGCAAAATGTATGAAACACAATTTTATAAAAATTTATTACAACAGTTTTTTTTCTCAGCCCTATCCCTAAGACGGAGGACTCGATTCTGGAGACGATCCATAAGAGGGGAATTGCCGGTACAGATGTCTTCGGAATTCTGCTTGGTCCCGGGCTTGGTCGCGGTACTCCTGCCGGAAAGCCGCCAAGTCCTGCCTTATTCCCTCTTGGTATTGGTTTAATGTCTCCAATCTCGTGTCGAAGACATCCTTTCTTAGAGACATTTGCTCTTGTCTCATAGACATCTGGTCGAATTGTTGGCGCAAATCATAGATGTTGCGGTTGATGCCAGCAAAATCGTCTGTGTACTGCTGCTATTGTTGTTGTTGTTGCTGCTGTTGTTGGAACTCGGGAGGTGTTGGGAGATCGTGCATTGCTACGAGATCCCGCAGATCCAAAGATATATCCAGTGAGGGGTGGAGGATCAGCCGGGTCCCTTGGCGTAGCAGCATCCCCATGCTGACTAGGACCGGCCAGTTCCTCCCTGCCACTGCACCCCCATTTTTCTGCCAGGGGGGTAATGAGAGGAGCCATGAAGACGACTCCCATGGGCCGACTCCCGAAGTCCTTGAGGGCCTTCAGGAAGAAATAGTCAGGGTTGCATCGGCGCCTCTGGCTCATGCAGTAGAGGATGAAGAGGTCCGGGAGGGTAACTTTATCCTGGCTTTCTTTCTGCCCGTGGACAGTCCCAGCAAGTAGCTTGTGGTAGATACGGAGGGCGGGGGGAAGTGCAGAGCCCTTCATCAGTGTGGGCAAAGTGTGCGCCCCGATCAGCTCTTCCCACATCTCGCCGGCGGTGAGGTTGGTGGGGCGTGCGCAGATGGCATCCTGGTAGTCCCAAGTCAGCACGTCCTCGGGCTGAACGAATCCAATGGTCATATTGAACTCGTCCAGGGTGGTGGTCCGGTACATCCCACCCATGAAGTACGTCACCATTTTTGTTGGTGACAGACCCGGTACCATGGAGGGGGTTTCGGCGTAGGAGATGGAGGCGAGGAACTCTAACACCGCCTGAGGGTAGACGTGGGTAGGTGGAGACTGGAGGAGGAAGCGCCACCCTATGCTGTCAATGTGGGAACGAATGTCATCTTCCCACCCAAATTCGGCGAGGATGCCGAAATCTAATCTTAGAATGGGGTGCCATGTATACTGAAAGAAGTTAAATTGATATGTCGCAGTTTCAACACTTTCAAATGAGTTCCCCTAAAACAGTAATAATGCAGTACAATGGGAACCAGAATATCAATCCGTGGAAGTAATAAGAGTATATGATTGAGTTATGAATGATTCAATGGGGAACTAAACTAAAAATGAAATTTACAATCTTAGACTAAATTAAAATGAGGTAAAATCCTAATATGCAGTGAATGAAAGTACTGCAGAATGCAAAAATGGCTAAAAATATGGAAAATCACAAATCTGACCCAAAATCACAAATCTGACCGTAATGAACAAGTAACCACGGTCAATATCGTAAATCGACCGACGTGAACAAGTAATAACAGTCAGGAATCACTGGTCGAATTTTGTGCTCTCTAGTCAACATACGAAAACTAATGACTTGTCTCGGTCAAAAATGGAAATTAGTGAACAAAATATATGATTGACCTATAAGAATGTAGACAGAAATGAAAAAAATGCAGATGAATGAAGTTAAACGAAATTCATAAATCTGACCACAATGAATAGTAACCACGGTCAGAAACCACAGTCAGAAATGTGAACTCTTGGTCAGAATGAAATGTAAAAACAATTTCTCAGTCAATAATCAAATTCAAGGTGTAAAATATATGAATGACCGAGTGAAGTGTAATTATATTTTTTAGTTTTGAGTTTTTAAAATGGAAAATGACCGTAGTGAACAGTACTGGTGGTCAGAAAAGTGGTCAGAAAATCAACAAAATAAAAGGTCTCGGTCAAAATGAATATATGAAGAAATGCCTCGGTCAAGAATCAAATGAAGTGTATAAAATGTACGGTTGACCGATGTAAATGCAAATATTTTTGTATTTTGAGTTTTAAAAATGTGAGATGACCGTGTGAGAGTGTTTTGGTGCGTGTGGCTGAAAACCTGACCGAGTGACAGTGGTCACTTCGGTCAAAATGTTCAAAACAGTGGTAAATGTGTGATGTGAATGATGGAATGAGTTAAGTAATGTATATTTATGAGTTTTTCAGTATTCAAGGGGAATTTGTAGTACGGAAAATTAAAATGAGAACCTAACTACACTTAAACTATTCTAATCTTATGCTAATCTATGACAGAACCTAAAACAATGCAGTAAAATCTATCTAAACCTAAAACTAAGCTTCTACAGAGATTAAAGCAAGTAAACAAAGCAATAAAACCTAGCTACCGTGATCTGTAAAGCAATTAAAACATCAAAACAAGAAAGTAAAAGCAAGAAATGCAGTAAAATTAAAGAAAGCAAGAACAAGAACCGTGGAGCAGATTCGGTGTAAGCAAAATTGCAAAACTACTGCGTTTTTGACATTGTGAAAACCTAATTAATCAATCAAGCATTCACCATACAGTTCAACCAAGTGATTGCAAGCTTCAATCCTCAACCGAGAGACATCCACAAGCTAAAGCAAGTCAAGAACACAAGTCTTAAACAAGTTGTCACATGCAATTCAGTTCCAGCAGATTTTGTTCGGTAAAAACCTAATCTAATTCATGAATTCAGTAAAGAAAAACAATTAAAGATGATAGAAGAAGGAAATCCAGATCCAATTCGTGAGGAACAATGAAGAACAATGAACACATACATGGAAGATTGAGATGAAAGCAAGGAGAAAGAGCCATGGTGCAGTGGAGAGAACAACTGAGAGAATTCTGATCGATTTGATTGAATCTGAACTTGAAAACTTCGACTATCTGTTATTACATTAAGTTAATTTACTATTGTTAGTGGCAAATCGAGAAAAGCGATCGAAAATGAAGGAAAGAAATGTGACTCGATAAGATAAACAAAAATTCATTCGATGCCTAATTAGAAGTACATAGCATATAGCATCGAGAAGCACAATCGAGAATCGAGTGAATGATAACCAAATGCCTGTTGTCGAATAAAAACTAAGTCATATGAGACCAAGATTAAAAAGGAATCGTAAGCAATTTGAAGTTCTCGAAAAATACAAAATCGAGAGTAAAGAAAGCCAATGTGGACATCGAGACTTTGGCCAAATCGTGAAAGGAAGTAAGTCAATTGCACGTATAGAGAGCGGTTTTGAAACCATGGAAAAAAGTCGGAGATCGTGAGAACGTGAGAAACTATAGAAGATAAACTGCCATACGCACGTAGAACGTGGTAGTAGTCGTGTTAACTGCTCTTGGAAGGCTTGAACGATACCCTATAAATAGAGCAAAGGAGGAAGGAACA
>OY731401.1:15669708-15735931 GCA_963425845.1 Sphenostylis stenocarpa | reverse complement strand
AGCCTTGCAGAATGAGGCTTATCAATCACACCGGGTGGGGGTGCATACTCACCTAAGCCTTGAAGAATGAGGCTTATCATTCACACCGGGTGGGGGTGCATACTCACCTAAGCCTTGAAGAATGAGGCTTATCATTCACACCAGGTGGGGGTGTATACTCACCTAAGCCTTGCAGAATGAGGCTTATCAATCACACCGGGTGGGGGTGCATACTCACCTAAGCCTTGAAGAATGAGGCTTATCATTCACACCGGATGGGGTGCGTACTCACCTAGGCCTTGTAGAACGAGGCTTATCAAAAATGCATCAGGTGGAGTAAAAATACTCACCGGGAGCATTGTAAAAAATGGGTACAAAGACCTTACTTCTATTAAAGGATAGTTTGGTGATTGAGCAACTCGGAAGTAAGTACCCATAAGAGTTTAAGCAAAACGTAAACTCATACCAGGTGAGGGTAAGTACTCACCAAAACCTTGCAGAATAAGGTTCATACCTAGTGGGGGTAGGTACCCACAAAAGTCTAGTAAAAATACAGACTTATACCCGGTGAGGGTAAGTACTCACCAAAGTCTTAACAAAAGGAGGCTCAAACCAGATAGGGGTTAGTACCTATCAAAATATTTATCATCTGGAGGATCAACAAGGAGCAGCATCCGAAGGATGACCGGGCAAAAGGGTTAACTCCTTCCCCTACCAACTAATTTTGTCGGCATATTAAAACCAACGAATTAGTTAGGCAGATGAAGGGGGGGGGCAGCTGTAGACCCCTAATTTTGCCCGGCCTCTCAAAAGAAAAAGCTAGAGGAACTTCACCCGAAGATGGAGTTCATCCGGCTTCCCAAAAATGAGGAAACCTCCCGCAACCAATACAGAGATCGCTCGTCTACACGATAACGAACAAAGGAGACTTCCTACACGAAGATAAAGCTTCAACGGACACCTATCGGCATCAACAGGCCGTCCCAAACACAACAAGTGGTCCCAAACACAACAGGTGGTCCCAAACACAACAGGTGGTCCCAAACGCAACAGGTGGTCCCAAACACAACAGGTGGTCCCAAACACAACAGGTGGTCCCAAACACGACAGGTGGTCCGAAACGCGAACGGCCGAACGAGGTTGGGACGGCGCGTCCCAACCCTCCAGATTCGGTTGGGACGCGCGTCCGAAGTTGGGACGGCCGTCCCAAGGCCAATTTCAAGTAGGACGGTCGTCCCAGGTCCCCTGGTGGTCTCGCCCTGTGTAAAAATGACATTTGGGACGGCCATCCCAGTCCAGACGGCCGTCCCAACCCAGACGGTGGTCCCAAAGTGTGCCAGCTGCGAAAACTATAAATAGGAGGCTCATTTGCCACTTTTTCATAACACAGACACTCCAGAAGAGCTCTGAAACACTCAGAGCACTTGTCTGCTTCTCTCCCTCTCTCGAATGATCTTTCCGATTGCCTTAAATAGGTAACAATCGGTTAAGGAATTATATTCCGGCATTTGATTCTTCTTTAAATTTTTAGTGGAGTCGATCTTGTATTGGTGAGGAGAGTCTGTATAGAGAGAGGGGTTGCCAAAACGCAGCCTCATAGTTCGAGATTCTCAATATAAAGCTTGCTACGGAGGTTCTTTTCAATTCCCTTCTCTTTTATTGCTTTATTTATTGTTTTATTTTATTTATTATGTCATGTAGAATAAAATCATGTAGATAGCAATTTTAATATCTCTTTTATTGCTTTATTTAGCTTTATTTATATAAAATTATGTAGATAGTCATTTCAATATTATGCAATAAAATAGGGTAATCGCGTAATTTCTCATAATCTTCACTTAATGAATTAATCCGTCATAGGGAACCCGAAAGGGGCGTTGTGGGGTGCTAACACCTTCCCCACACGTAACTAACTCCCTTATCCAACTCTGGTTATAACGGCCAAGTTGTTTTTTTTATATAAAATCAACGCCTTTGTTTTTCCTTTTCCAATGTTTCTGGTCAAAATATTGGTGGCGACTCCATAAGAACCCCTTTTCGAAAACCTTGCTTTTATTAGAGGATAATTCAATTGTCAAACACCTCGGAAGCAATGAACACATTTTAAAACAAATACGTGAGTCTAAACCATCTTTTCGCGACCGCTCGCATAAACGTTTCGAGACGTCTTCCGACGTCGGAAAGGGACGGCGGCGACAAGGCTCCTTCCCTGTAAACCTGATTCTGCATAGACATCTTGATAGATCGTTAGAAATATCTTATCTAACCAAGCTCTGATATCACTTGTTAGACAAATGGCATCTAGAGGGAGGTGAATAGATGCACAAATTAAAATAAATGCCAAATGAAAAATTTATTTATTTAAGATGTCCAATAATTTGTTAATTCAATTTTAATTATCAGATAAAATATAGATAAAGTGGAAGCAATATAATTAGATAGATAAAGGGAAAGATTCAAGCATGGAGATGTAGGATACGGTGTTGTTAAAGAGATAAAGGCAAGAGAAGAGCACACAATAATTTATACTGGTTCAGGTATAGCCAACACTACATCCAGATCCCAATCAACTCTAATCACATGAGTGACTCCCAATTCACTATCTTTAATATTCAGTTTACAAATTACAATCAACTCAACAGAGGAACCAGTAAAAAATAAACTAATTAAAAAGACAATCACCTCCTTAGAAACCCACTAAGGATGAACACCTCCCTAAAATCCCACTAGGGATCAACATCTCCTTTGAACAAATCAAAGGATGAAAAGCACCTCCTTTACCAACAACACACAAAGGATGAACACCTCCCTAGAATCACACTAGGGATGAACACATCCCCGAACAAATCAAAGGGATGAAAACACCTCCTTAGAATCCCGCTAAGGATGAATATCTCCCCAAACAAATCAAAGGGATGAACAGAGAAACACACTTCTCAAGAAACAGTGCCCACAAGAAAACCCTTAGTTTGTAGGCAAAGAAAATAAGAGCAACAACCTAAACCCTAAAAAGGGAATTTAACGACAACCACCTAAACCCACAAAGGATGAAGGTAATAAAATAAGAACAGTCACACCTGAGTAATGGATACAACAAATTGTAGAAGCCTGTAGAATGTCAACCTCCAAGAACAAGTGTGATTAAAAATGAAAGCACAGAAAACGGTAGAGAAGAGGGTTTTCTTAGAAGTTGTAAAATATCTTTGTTGCCTTGCTTATAATTCTTTTCTTAAAACTGAATGAATGAAAACTTGTATTTCGAATTATGTAATTATGTCTTTTTGATTTTTCATCAAAACTCATTTAAATAGGAAAATATCATCAGAAAATAGTCGTTGGTCATTAATACTTTCGTAGAGAAAAAATTAAGATGTATTCAAAAACATTTATTCTTCAAAATGGATATTTTTCAAATTTGAACTGTCATAATCGATTGTGTTACCAGTATAATCAATTATGACAGAGAAAATCATTTTTCCATTTTTGATGCATCATAATTAATTATGACAATGAAAAATGTCATGTTACGAAATTTTATCACGCTTGTGCTTTGGAGGCTTATGCATAATACCACTTCATCAACTTGTACCTCCATATCCAGTATTCTAAGACTCTATCTAGTCTTCAGGAATCATCTTGGGCTTGCTCGAGTCTTGAATGTTGTTGACTTGAATCATCATCAAAATCATCTCTTGGGAATGTAGGGATATGTTTCACATTGCCATCAATCTCTCCCTCATTGCTTTCATTAACAACTGGACGTAGGGTCTTTTGATCCGAACCAGTATAAATTACTTGTGTAATCTTCTTTCCTTATCTTTTTACTTTTCAAGTACTCTATTATATTATTTTTTAATCGGTAAAATCTTGCAACAAAAAAAATTTAAGGGATAATTTTTATAAGAAACCAATTCACCCCTCTCTTTGTTTTTGTCTTAACACAAACATTTCGTTACGCGATACCAATAGTAAAAATTATAAGTTGAGAAATGAAGAGTTGTTGTTTGTGTTAGTGGATGTAGGCAAGAAGTGTCGAACCACGTTAATTTTTGAGTTTGTTTCTCTATCTTTGTTTCTCTTGTGTGTGTGCTTCCGCAGGTGAAGATTTCTTTTCCCCTCTGGTATCCAACATCACTCAACCAATTCTTTCTTCGTTGAATGAATTTTTAGTTAAATTAGTTTCTCATAATTTGACATTTTCGCTGAACAACTTGGTTCCTCACTGAGTGGATTGACAATGTAAGGAATGATGTTTCTAGAGGTAATTTGTTAAGAAAAATTTTGTTGTATTGAGCGGATCTCTTATCTCAAAATTTATTTCGTTCTTTAATTTGGCATTCATACACTAATGTATAAATGATTAGTTAAAATATAGAATTTAATCAATAAATTATGTACAAAACCATTTATTTTCATTTTTCCAAAATTTTCTTAATGAAATAATTAATTACATAAATAACATAATTATATATTGATTATATTAATAAAAACATTCATAAAATTTATAATAAACAACATTTATAATAAAATGCAAATTTGAAAAAAATTGATGAATAGGAATAACTTCTCTTGAAGCAACAATCAAATCAAGTGGTATTCTATGAGCAAAACAATGTACATAATAAGCATAGGGATTATCATGAAGAAATAATGTTTGCAATCCATTCCATTATCCTTTCATGTTACTAACACCATCAAACCCTTGACCACGAATATTGAAAACATCAAAGTTATGTCTAGAGAGAAAAACACATGCTTCCCTTTTAAGAGTAGTTGTTGTTGTATCTTTAACATACACAATATTATAAAAACATTCTTTAAAATTACCCTTTTTATCTATAAATCTCGAAACAGTAGTCATTTGCTCTCTTCTAGATTCATCATGAGCTTTATCAACAATTATACAAAATTTTTGAGTCTCTAATTTCTTCATGAATATAATTTCTTATTTTTCTAGAAAGAATTTGCAAATTTCCTTTTGAATATGATGAGAAGTATATTTTGAATTATTGGGAGCATTTTCTAACAAAACTTGTGCCACTTTATCATTGTATGATGCTAAAATTTTAATCATATAAAGAAAGTTACCTATGTTGCTTGACTTTAGTGTTTGATCATGGCCTCTAAATGCACAAGCATGAAATGCTAGCCAATGAATTGCATCAATAGAAGTTTTGAATTGTACATGATTATTTGAAACTTCTTCTCAATTTTTCACATTTATAATGTTGTTAATGTGGTTAGATTGATTCCATAAGTCTATACATGCTTTCACTATATTGTTATGTGGTGAGCAAGGATTATCTCCAATGTGACTAAGAAACGCACAATTTTTTGTCATGCATTAACCTTTATTCATGATTTAAATCCTTCTCTAATAAACACATCTGACCCAAGATGACCATTTATCATTATATTAAATAGATAGCATGACAAACAATAAGCTTCATCAGTAATTATGGAATACACTAACCAAGAAGGAAACATTTTAAACCAAGCATATTGAAATCTCCTAGGATGTTTCTGTTTATAAAAAGGATAGTTTTTATGCTATATTTGATATGGATTCCATTTTAAATAAGTTCTTCTAATTTCATCTCTTTGATTCATAAGATTTTCATATATTTAAAGATGTTTTTCTAGGTCACACTCCAAAGAATTAATATTAAATTCATTGCTTGTAATTCTATGAATCTTAGAAGGAGGCTCTTTCAATTGAATAATTGGATCATCAATATCATGTTTTGAAATAGGAGAAGATGTTGAATTTGTTTTTTTGTTTTTTCATATCTACAAGTATCTCCTTTATTGCATTTGAAAAATGAATCTATTCTTTCAAGTTTCATATTTAGACAAAAAAAACTAAAATAAAATTAAAAAACTAATTAAACCTTGAATTAATTCAATAGATTACTTTTCTAATTATATAATCATAAAAATTTATAAAAAAAATTCTCAAACAAAAAATATACCTCTTCCAAAATCAAAATAACAATAAATTATAGAATAAAAAATGTGAAAAGATAAAGGAAAAAGTACATTTATCTTGTCAAACTAATCTACGAGTACACAAAAGGAAAAAGGCAATCTTGTGGAAGATGAATATAATTACAACAAATTCTAACAAGGGTGAGAGAGAGAGAAGAAAAATAAATTTGAAAGTAACAATTAGAAAATCAACTATTTTAAAAAGGTGAAAGAATAAACTACTTTTAATCTTCTTATTTAATATATTCTTTCAAATTTTTTCTTTATGATATTTTAATTATTTATCATGACCCCCTTAATCACTACGAAGATCAACAAGTCATTTGGATAGAATCTTGTAAAGTTGGTATAATCAAATTCAAAAGCATGACCATACTCATCATAATAAGAGCATCACAAATCATATGGTTGACTTGCAATATTAGGTAATAATGGATTTGATTGGTGATGTATTACCTCAAAAGAACTAGTCTAATTTTAAATCATCTAAACAAGGTCATATGTCGGTTGATGAGGTAATTGGTGAAGAAAACAACTTATACCTAATATCAATTGACTATAATGACAACTAACAGATTGTCTAACACTTAACATCTAATCTAAACATAGTAGCAATTAACTCTAAATAGCTCATAATAGGAATCAATCTCATAAATCATATATTTAAAAAGAAAATTTACCTAAATATAATCTTCCTAAGTTTATTTTTTGAAAGACAACATTCAATAAGAGGAAATAAATAATATACAATTATTTTTCACTCTTTCATTATTTATTTTCTTTTTTTCTCTTCATTGACTTCTTATTGTTCTATTTTCTCTATCTTGATTTAGTTACTGGTTTCCTTTTTCTCTCGCCTGTCTTATATTATTCTTCCACTCCATCTTATTCTTCAATTAAAAGTATTAAATTAAAATTTGATAAAATGAGTCTTTAAATAGATCCTATAAATAATATATTTTGTCAAACTAATCTAAAGTGCACAAAAGGAAAAAGGCAATCTTGTGGAAGATGAATATAATTACAACAAATTCTAACAAGGGTGAGAGAGAGAGAAGAAAAATAAATTTGAAAGTAACAATTAAAAAATCAATTAAACACTAATTAATATTACATTTTGAAAATGTGAAAGAATAAATTATTTTTAATCTTTCTTATTTAATATATTCCTTTCATTTTTTTCTTTATGATATTTTAATTATTTATCATGACCCCTTAATCACTACGAAGATCAACCAGCCATTTGGATAGAATCTTGTAAAGTTGGTATAATCAAATTCAAAAACATGACCATACTACACATAATAAGAGTATCACAAATCATATGGTTGACTTGCAATATTAGGTAATGATGAATTAATTGGTGATGTATTACACCTTATACCTAATATCAATTAACTATAATGTAACTAACAAATTGTTTAGAACTTAACATCTTATATAAACATAGTAGCAATTAACTCTAAATAGCTCATAATAAGAATCAATCTCATAAATCATATATTTAAAAAGAAAATTTACTAAATATAATCTTCCTAAGTTTATTTGTTCAAAGACAAAATTCAATAAGAGAAAATAAATATATACAATTATTTTTCACTCTTTCATCATTTATTTTCTTATTTTTCTTTCTCTTCATTTACTTCTTATTATTCTGTTTTCTCTATCTTCATTTAGTTAGTGGTTTCCTTTTCTCTCGCTTCTCTTCTATTCTTCTTCCACTCCATCTTATTCTTCAATTAAAAGTATTGAATTAAAATTTGATAAAATGAGTCTTTAAATAGATCCTATAAATAATATATTTTAAATATATTCTACAAATCTTGTTTTTCTCTCTGATCTCCTCCTAGTTATTTCTAATTAAACTACTATATTAAAATTCAATAAAAATATATTAAAACAAATATTTTAATATAAACATTAAAACTAAAAAAACATCAACTAATTATTTTAAATTTTAATGATAATAAATAAAATTAATAATTTTATCTATTATGATAGTAAATAATTTTATTTAATGATGACGTAAATAATTAATTTAAATTAGTTTCATAATAAACAATTACAAATCTAATTAAAAAATATTAAATATTTATGAGTTAAATGTATGGCAATTTAATCTAATTATAATTAGGTTGAGTTATGATAATTAGTCATATTAGTAATTTAAAAAAAATATTTATTGAAAAATTTATTTTAAAGTAAATATTCATTTTTTTCTTGATAATTATTACATAACAATAATATTTGTAATATCTCAAATTTATCTTTTAAATATTTTTAAAATATAATATATTAAATTATAATATTCTTGGATCATTTAAATATTTTTATTTTAAAAAATAATAAAAGACTCACTTGATTAAATTTAGATTTAATATTTCAATAATAAAGTGGAGTGAGAGAAGAACAAAAAAGGGAAAAAGAAAACAAAACAAAAATTAGATGAACACATAAAAAATAGAATAATAAGAATTAAATTATAAGATAGAGAGAGATAAAAATATACGAGAAAAGAGAGAAAAATAAATGTATTATGTGAGAAATTATTTATCCTTATTAAATTTTGTATATAAAAAATAAAGAGGTCTAGTTGGATAAATAAGTAATTTTACTTTTTAAACATATTATTTATGAGATTAATTTGTGAGTTTTGTTTTATTGTTGTTTAGTTAAAAGATGATTATTAGATGATCTAATATTCTTTATTAAAAACTTTATTTTTTATAGTATGTCTTTTGAAGGATTAGTAGTTTAAATTATGAAGAAAAAAAATTAATATTAGTAAATTTTTAATATTTCTCCAACTGATTTTTATTTCCCTAATTAACGGTAGATTTTGCAGTTTTCTTATATACAATTATTTATGCAACTTTCTTATATTATTTTCTATGACAAACTTTATTTACGTTATCCATTAGTATTTTTAAAAATGTATTTCATAATTGTTTTAAAAGGATAATTGATTAAAACTTGTTTTTATTTTTATTTTTTTTAAGGAATAATAATGTGAAATGTGATAGTTTATAATAGAAAAAACAAAATGATCATACATAAATATTTTAATATAAATATAATAAACTAAAATATACACTTAGTGAACAATAATAATCTAAAAATTATTATATTTATTTTTTATAATAAATAAAACGTAAAAAAGAATAGTATTAAAATTAATTTATTATAATTTATATATAATTATTTTTTAAAAAAATACCATAGAACGGGAATGGAAATCCAAAACCCAACGAAGATGAGAATAAAAACTTAATTTCTAATCCAGGATGGGGATAGGGGACACGAGTCGGAGAGAAAAAAACTCATCTCCGCACCTGCTACGTTGCCTAAATATAACTTTTCTAAGTTTATTTGATCAAACACAAAATTTAATAAGATGAAATAAATAATATACAATTATTTTTCACTATTTCCTCAATTATTCTCTTATTTTTTTCTCGCTCTTTATTTATATCTTATTATTCTATTTTCTTTATCTTCTTGTTTGCCTTTTTCTCTCCTTTTCTACTTCTCTTTCCCTTCATTTTATTCTTCAATTAAAAAAGTATTGAATTAAAACTTGACAATGAGTTTTTGAATCAATCTTATAAACAATATATTTTACAAGAAAAAAAATACTAAAACTAACTCTTTATCCATTTATTTACTCAAAGAAGACCAGTTCAATATTCATAATTACTTTTTCTTCTATCTCTTAATAACTTTAAAATTAGTTTCATAATAAACAATTACTCATCTAATTAAAAAATATCAAATATATTTATGAGTTAAATATATTTTTTTACTTAGTAATTTAATTTAATTATAATTAGGTTGAGTTATAATAATTAGTTAAATTAGGTAATTTAAAAAAATATTTATTAAAAAAATTACTTTAAAATAAATATACAATTATTTCTTGATATTTATAACATAAAAATAGTTAATGTAATATCTCAAATTTATCCTATAATATTTTTTAACATATAATATATTAAATTATAATATTTTTGAATAATTTAAATAATTTTATTTTCAAAAAATAATAAAAGAATCACTTTATTAAATTTCAATTTAATATTTTGAATAACAAGGTAGAACAAAAGAAGAACAAAAAAGGAAGAGAGAAAAAAAAAAAAACTAGATGTACAAAGAGGAAATAAAATAATAAGAAGTAAATTAAGAGAGAGAAAAAATGAGAAAAGAGAGGAAAATAAATATATTATATCAAAAATTATTTTCCCTTTCATAAATGTGTTATGTGAGAAATTATTTTCCCTTATTAAATTTTGTATATAAATAGTAAAGAAGTCCAATTGGATAAATAAGTATATTTTTCTTTTAAAAATATTATTTATGAGAATGATTCGTGAGTCTTTCTTATTTCTAAAAAATACAAAAATTCAAATGAACAAGAAATACTATAATTTAATATATAATATTTGAAAAAAATATTATAGGATAAATTTGAGATATTACAAATATTATGTTATAATTATTCAAAAAAATAATTTAAAGTAATTTTTTTAATAAATATTTTTAAAAATTATCTGATCTTACTATAATTATCATAACTCAACCTAATTATAATTAGATTAAAGTACTAAATAAAAATACATTAAACTCATAAATATTTGATACTTTGTAATTAGATTAATAATTATTTATTATGAAAATAATTTTAAATTAATTATTTAATAAGTTATTTACGATCATAATAAATAAAATTATTTATTATCATCATAATTTTAAATAATTAGTTTATATTTTTTTAAGTTTTATTGTTGAATTGAAAATATTTGTTTTAATATATTTTTATTAAATTTCAATACAGTAGTTTAATTAGAAAGAATAAAAAAGAGACCAGAGAAAAAAATAATATATGAATAAATCTTTTGA
Source organism: Sphenostylis stenocarpa (assembly GCA_963425845.1). NCBI lineage: Eukaryota > Viridiplantae > Streptophyta > Magnoliopsida > Fabales > Fabaceae > Sphenostylis > Sphenostylis stenocarpa. The sequence goes on along the minus strand of OY731401.1, from coordinate 15,725,068 downwards.
ATAATATATTTTAAAAGAAAAAAAATTCAATTTTTTTTCTATAAATTTATTTACTTAAATCAACTTGTTTATTGTTCATATACAGTTTTTCTTCTTTTTATAATTTTTATTTTATATTTTCTCTTTTCTATTCCACGGGTCTCTTGTTTTCCTCTTTTTTTTTTTCAATAATAATAAAATAATGACTTTATCAAAATTCAATCTATTATTTTAATTAAAGAATAAGATGGAATAAGAAAATGATAAAATAAGGAAAAGTAAATGAAGATAGAGAAACAATAAAATATATGAGAAAGGAAAGAAATAATTGTAATATGCTAAACAAATATATTTTTCTTATTGAATTTTGTGTAGATCTAGTTGGATAAATAAACTTAGAGTAGCTGTAGTTGGATAAATAAACTTAAATTTAAAATATATTATTCATAATATGGATTTATTAAGTTACGTGAAATAAAATAAAAAACATATAAGGAAGGAACAAAGAAAGAGTACAAATAAAAAAAAATTACGAAGTGAGAAAAAAATGTATATAAATAGTAAACTAATACTAGTAAATATATGGATATAAATTTTATTTGAGTAATTTTTTTAATATATTATTTATTAGAAATTTTATTTGAGTCTTTTTTTTGTTTATTTTATATAATATGTTTTAAACTTTGAATGTTATTTTTTATTATATATATTTAAAGTGGAAAATATTTTATACAAGTGTTAGATTTCAAATGATCAAGTTTAAAATTAAATAATTAATGATTATGATTTTTTTTTCATAAATAAGTAATTATAATAAATTATTTTATTTTACTTCTCCGATGAAAAAAAAAATGTTCATATATATTATAAACATCCAGTTACACTACAATTTGTTGAGGTGACTACTGTATCAATCAATAACCACACCACAGATTATCTTTCGCACCAAAATTAACATTTTGTCAAAGGGAATCTTTTCGACACCCAATCATTCTAAACATTCCTAAACAACCCTAAAATTTTTTTTTTTTATTGATGGAGAGAGATTAAAGTAAAATAGATAAATAATAATATAAAAATCTAAAAATGAGTTATTAAATGGATGTTTGAAAAAAAAAACGTGGGTTATCATAACCCTTTGTTTAATGGGAAATGTTCTCAACAACAATTATTTGTTTTTATCTAATCAAAATTTAGTGTTCATCTAAGATTTTGGACATATTACGCACAAGAGAACTAACTAATAACTAAAAAGTTTTAATATTCACTTCATGGATAGTTACCAAATTCCAAGGAAAAGAAAAGAAGCAAAAGATGATATTATACTAAATTAAATAGAAAGAAACATGGATATGCAGAATGACATTGACTAAAAATATGGGAGGTATTTTCCAATTCCTAATTGGCTTTGTGGGGTTTGGTTTTAAGGCCAAATCCAAAAGGGAAAAGGGGGTCATAATGACTATCTCCAACATTCATTGGCAACTGATCAACAGTTTTGAACCATGTCCTTGGAAGCTTGCCACTGAAACCATAGTCACCAAACAAAACATCGGTCACACCATTTCCCTCAGTACCAGGAAGCCAGGCAGCAACAAGGGCTTCAATTTTGTCGACATATGGCTGTATAACCACAGGACGACCAGAGATTATCACAGTAACACATTTCACTCCTCCACACACATTCTTTATGGTTTGTGGCCCAGGTGCAGAGATTGTCAAATTCAAGCTATCACCATCTGTTTCAGCATATGGTTTCTCTCCAACTACCACAATGGCATATGAAAAATTAGTAGACTTCAAAAAGTCCAAATCCGGATTCTCCTTGTATACCACCTCCGTATCTTTGTCAACCGTGTTCTTGATAGCACTGAGAATTGTTGTACCTGTAGATCATGTAGGCCTTGTTGTCAATATTGTATTTTTAGCAAGGTATACAAAAGGGAAAGAAGTTGTGAAGGAACCTATAATATACCTTTAGTTACATTGTTTCCACTAACTCCTTGCCATTCAATGGTCCAGCCACCACATTGATATCCTAGATTATCTGCATGGCTTCCAGCAACCAGTATTTTAGAAGCCCTTTTAGGAAGAGGGAGAAGTGGTTGGTTAGCATTTTTACCATTCTTCAATAGGACCAAGGATTTCCTCACAGCTTCCCGAGCCAATTTTCTATGTTTCTGTCATGGTACATTGTCAACAAATTTTTTGGCATGGAAAAAATAGTTGATAGATAAAAATATAAACATTTTTCATGATTAACTAACCTTTCTCCCAAGCTGGTGGATTAGGCTGTGATCAGCCAACGGGTTCTCAAAAAGGCCCATAACGAACTTCACCCTCAAAATTCTCCTTACTGCATCATCAATTCGGCTCATTGGTATGGCGTTACTTTTCACCAGTGAGGTTAGGCCATCTATGAATTCTGTGTAGTTAAGGGGAACCATTACCTGAAGCATGTCCAAAGCAAGAATTAGAAGATGATACAAGCTCTATGGAAAAACCATTAAAGGTTGACGTACTCAACAGACTTGCAACTCATAGTTTACCATGTCAATTCCAGCAGTGATCGAAGCATAAATGGAATATGTGTAGTTAGCATGAGGAGGGGTAGTGATCCTATCAATTCCCTGCCAATCTGATATGACAAAACCCTACAAAAAAACCAATGAATTTCAGGACACATTTTACTGGGTCAATGCGCAATGAATCCAATGAAGCTCTGATAAGTTAAGTGGTACCCTGAAGCGTAGTGTGTTCTTCAGAAAGTCTGTGATTAGATTACGATTAGCATGCATCTTCTCTCCATTCCAGCTTGAATAAGAGATCATGACCGTTGAAACACCCTTGATGATGGCGTTATAATATGCTGGCATGTGAATGCTAAGCAATCCTTGTCTGCTTATCACTGTGTTGTTCTCATTGATTCCCTTTATCGTTCCTCCATCACCAACATAGTGCTTTGCGGAGGCTACAACTTTCCTCCTTTACAAATGAATGCCAGTATGTCAACCAACACCAAGACACATTGATATTGTCATTCCCTTATAATTTGAATAATAATAATATAAAGGAAAAGACAAGAAAAACATGATAGAGTGAAGAAAAGAAAAACGGATTTGAGTAGGGTAGATCCAAAATAAAGAATGAATAAAAGAGCTTTGCAATCCAATATTTTATATGATCAGTTCTTGTAAGATAGAAACCAAGATTTAAAACTAATGGCTAAGGGAATAATGAGAGTTCTTACTTTCCAGCAACAAATGGAACACCCTTTGGGGAGTTTGCAGGGATTTCACCTTGCAGACCTGGAATGATCTCAGTCATAACTTGAACTACTTTATGATCTTCACTATAACTTTCATAACATCTTCCCCACCTAGGATCTCTACATACCTATACCACATATCATATTGTAAGGTAAGACTATATATGAGGCAAAATAGATATGGCATAATTTATCATTAGATGCTGATAACAAAAATCATTCAGTAGGATGTTCTCAGTTACTGCTATGCAAGGTGCAAAGGCATATTGAACTCCAGTTGCTCTAACTTCAAGAGCAGTTGCTGCTCCAATTTTCCTCACTAGTTTAGGGTCCCTGCTTGTTCAGAGGTAAACTTCATCAGATGCAAAAGCATAGGAAAATATTAAAATTTCGAAATATTCTCTGGAACAATCTTAATAAGGCCATTTAGTTGCTTCCAAATTAATAAATAATGATCAAACTTATGATTTTAATGAGTAAATGACGTGTCAATACTTGTACACAGACAAAATGAAAAAAATTGTCGAAAAGAACATTTTATTTGACATTAATCCTCTTAGTATTGGAGGGAATATGAATGTTCTAATGCACACTCCATGATAAGCTGAAATCTATGAAAAATTATAAAATTAGGAAATAGTCATTAAATAAGAAGTCAAGTCCACCAAACATTATGAATTTTAATATTTTCTACCAAATAACAAAAAAGTGTGATGAACACTGACATGCATATATTTGTAACTAAGGTGTATTCAATCAAATTTCGTAAGCGCCAGTTTAAAGCAAGTCACGTCATTACATGAAAAAAATCTTTGTTTCTATTAAAAATGTTTTTTTTTTTTTAACTTCAAAATTTGAAGTTAAAAATAAACAAACTGTGTGATTGTCATAAAAATTATGAATGTGTAATCACAGGGGCAATTCACCTGGTAGCTCCAAGCCCAATGTTGTGAGGAAATATTGTTGCATTATAAACATTATTATTGCCATGAACAGCATCGATCCCATATAACATTGGAATCCCCAGTCTGGTGGATAAAGAACCCTTTTGAAAATCATTCACCATGTGAATCCAATCCTCTGCAGAAGCTTGTGGCTTTGGAACACTGCCACCCCCACTTAGCACACTCCCTGTGATAAACACAAATCATATCAAACAAATGAATATTAAATAAATAAATAATCAAAATATGCACATTCCCAGCTTGCCACTATCTGTTTGTTTTTCATTCAGAAAGGACACATAAGAAATCAACCTTACCAATATAATAGTTCTTCATGACTTCTGCAGAAGCAACCTTCCGTTCAATCTGTGTCATTTGGCCAATTTTCTCCTCTAAAGTCATTCTGTCCATGAGATCCTTGATTCGAACATTCAGAGGCTGTTTAGGATCTTTATATTTCAAGTACTTTGCCTCAGTTGTGGCTACCCAACAATGAAAGAGCATTAGCCCCATCAATAAGATAGTGACTCTGGCCATGTTTTTCTTCTTCTCGATGCAACTTTACAACCCGAAAGATCAGAAAAAGGTTCAGGTTAGTGCTGCAATCATGAAAACGCACACGGAAACCATTCAATCGCAATGGATGGAAGGTTGTATAAAAGACAAGTGAAAAAATGTAAAGAACATAAACAAAACACACATAGCAAAATGCAATAACCAACCTTGTCAATAATGCTGTGTAAGTGAATAAAGTGAAGAAAAAACTGGATCAGTGCATCGAAATGCAACGAAAGTGAAAAGGAAAAAGATACGCTCACAACAACGAGGTTCAAGTCCCAAACAGAATGGCACACTCACCTATGTAATGGAGAAGAGAGAAAAGAAGAGAAAAAGCTCAGTACTCCTTTGTGCGCTATAAGTTGAATATATATAGAGGGAAACGAGTTATTACTGTTACGTGTTACCACCTCAGCTTAATACTTGAATACATCAAAGAGATAAAATAAGCCCGCCTCAAAAGTCCGGGCACGATAATTTGTTAGTTTGTTTTTATCTCTCCAGTTAATCTGATGAAATCAGAGGGATTCACTGGTTGAACGGTTAAAAAATATCTATATATTAAAATAAAAATTAAAAATATTATAATTAAAAATATTATATTTTTTATATTATATTATTGAAATATATAAATATATTATAATATTATAATTTAAATTATAAATACTAACTAATTAAATTTAAATATAGTAATTTTTTCAATTTATCTAATAAAAATATTAATTAATAAATAAATAACTTAAAAATTATTTATATAATTAAAATTATATTTTTTAAAAATTATATATTTATAAAAAATATTAACTGATTAATTTCCTAATCTGTCAACCCATTTTTTGATGGAACTCGTTAGGATTAGTAAATCGTCTTAATTATAAAGAGTTAATCCATCCTATCTCAATTTTAACATATTAGAAGCCAGACAACAAACAATGAAACAAATTAATCTGTTTGTAAATAAGGTATTATTTTATCATTTTTGCTTTCTAAATTTCAATTTTCATTTATTAATTAAATTTTGGACTTAATGTATTAATATTTTTAAATTTTTTAGTAGATAAGAGATGTTTATTAATTATGAAGAAAAAAATATACATTAATTTTAAAGTATTTGTTTAGTAAATATTTTTTAAAATGATCTAATCTAATTAATTATCATAACTCAAATTTATTATAACTAGATTTTAAAATATATTTAATTTATAAATATTTGATATTATTTTAATTAAATGAATAATTATTTATTATGATAAAAAAATTAAATTAATTATTTATGTCATCATAAATAAAATTATTTAATATCCAAATAAATAATTATCATCTTAATTTTAAATAATTTTTTAGTTTCAATGTTGTTTTCAAAATATTTGTTTTAACATATTTTTATTAAATTTTAATATAGTAGTTCAATTAGGAAAAGAAATGGGGAAAAGAGAGAGAAACAAGAGAAGATATAAAAAAAAAAAAATAGTGATCGATGAAAAAGAAAAAAGAAAATATTTATGAAGAGAGAAGAAAAATTATGTATCATGTTTATTTGGGTAAATAAATTTAAATAGGCTATATTTGAGTAATTTTTTTATTAAAATATATTATTTTTAAGATTCATATGAATCATTCAAATTTTCTGTACGACTAATCATCCGGTCTAGTTGGATAAATAAATTTCAAAAAAAAAAATTATTTAAGTTATATTTCTCTTTAAATATAGTATTTATGATATTGATTCTATTAAATAATCGGTTGAATTGTTTTTAATTTTAGAATTGATTTTAAAATATTTGTTTTAATATATTTTTTACTAAATTTCAACCGTAGTTTTAATAAGAAAGAATAAGAAGGAGATGAGAGAGAAAACAAGATTTGTGGAATAGAAAAGAAAAAAATAAGGAGTAAACGAGGAAAGAGCGGAAAAAAATTATTAGGAGAGACAAGAAAAGTACATGAATAATAAATTAGTAGAGATTTTATTTGTGTAATTTTTCTTTTAAAATACATTATTCATATGATTGATTCAAAAACTCACTTTATCAAATTTTAATTTAATATTTTTAATTAAAGAATAAGATGGAGTGAGAGAAGAAGGAAAAAGGGAAAGAGAAAAAAATGAAAACAAACCTTAAATGAAGACAGAGAAAGTATAATAATAAGAAGTAAACGAAGGGAGAGAAAAATAAGAAAATAAATGGGAAAAGAGAGAAAAAAAATTGTATATTATTTATTTTCTCTTATTGCATTTTTTGTATAAACAAATAAGATGAATAAGAAAAATAATTTTTTTTAAATATATTATTTATGAGATGATTTCTATTGTGAGCTATTTAGAGTTAATTGCTAGTATGTGTTAGACAAGATGTTAAATGTTAGACAAACTGTTAAAAAAAGTTAGTTGTCATAATAGTCAATCGATATTATGTATAAGTTGTTTTCTTCTTATGGTCAATCAAGTATAACCTTAGATGAGTTGAAATTAGACTATTTCTTTTCAGATAATACATCACTAATCAATTTATCATTATTACCTGATATTACAAGTTATCCATATGATACATGAGCTCTTACTATGTGGAGTATGGTCATGCTTTTGGATTTGATTATACCCCATGACCTAGGCATGACAACGGGGTGGGGGAGGGTTTTGTCTCCCCGATTCCCGCCTCCGACTTTTTTAATCATCCCGGTTCCTGCCCACGATTCCCGTCGGTTAGAAAGCAAGTCTCCATCCCCGTCCTTGCTTGGGTTTCGGGTTTCCGCCCTCGCTCCCGCCCAGTACCCGATCTATATTATTTTTAAAAAGATAATTACATTTATAATAAATTAATTTTACTATCTATTTTTCATATATAAATAAATATTTATAATTTTATAATTTATAATTATTATTAATTAAATATACATTTTAATTTATTATATTTATATTAAAAGATGTATGTAAAAGAAATATTTAATCATTTTTTATTTATAACATTATTATTATTATTATTATTATTATTATTATTATTATTATAACATTGTATTCAAATATTTGAATACTTATAACATTATTATTATAATACTGTATTCAAATATTTGATTATATATATAAGTTAATTCATTTTTAAGTTGTCATTTAAAAATATGAAATATATAGTTTATAAGGAATATTTAATAAGTTAATTCTTATTCAATTAGTTCGAAGTAATAAAAGTTTAAATTATCAATTCCTTTAATCCTTTAAAATACAATTATTTTATTAAGATAAAATTTGATATATGATAAATAAGAATAATAAGATAAAAAAAATATGACATAATAAAACCTAATAAATATAAATTATAAATAAAATAATATTAGTTACTACTAAGATTTATGTAAAATATTTAGAAAAAAGATAAAGTATAAACAAAATTAACTTTGTGTTCATCAAATTGGTTGCAAAGATTGAAAAGAAAAACAAATTGATGGGAGAGATTAAGGAAATGTGAAAAATTGAAAGGTAAGAGAGAATAATGTAATAAATTAATTGATATAAAAGATTAAAAAAGACAAAAATTAAAAAGTGGGTAGAAGAAAAATAAAAATTGGTGAAATATAAAAAAATGACCTTATATATAATAGAAAAAGAAAAGGAAATATTTTTAAAATATTAATATTTTAAATTTAAATTTAAATATAAAGTCGGGACGGGGACGGGGGACGAGGATCGGGGTCGGGGTGGAGATTGCATTACCCATCTCCGCCCCCACCCCCTACTTTTTAAAGCGGAGAAAACCCGAATCCGCCCCCGCCCCCGGTCAACTTGGGTTTTCCCCGTCAAACTCGGGGCGGGGACAGGTCGGTCCCCACGGGTATGAGTTTAATTATCATCCCTAATGACCTCTCTTTAAAATCAGTTGTAATTAGATTAATCTTTCATAAGATTGTATTTTTCTACTTAGTTTGACATGAAATATAGAGGTATTTTTCTTTCGCATCTTTTCACATTTTTATTCTATTATTTATTGTTACTTTGATTTTTGTTGAGAAATATTTGTTGTTTGAGAAAAATAATATTTTTGTTTTTTATAAATTTATACCATTATATAATTAGAAAAATAATCCATTGAATTTTAATTCAAGTTTTAATTAGATTTTTAAATTTTACTTTTTTTTTCTAAACATGAAGCTTAAAAGAATATATTCATTTTTCAAAAGCGAAAAAGGCATGTAAATATGAAGATAAATCAAATTCAACATCTTCTCCTATTTCAAAACATGATATCAATGATCCAGTTATTCAATTGGAAGAGCTTCCTTCCAGGATTCATAAAATTACAAATAATGAATTTAATATTAATTCTTTAGAACGTAATTCGGGAAAACGTTTTTAGATATGTGAATATCCTATGAATCAAAGACATTAAATTAGAAAAATATATTTCAAATAGGGTCCATGTCAAATATAGCTTAAAAATTATCCTTTTTCTAAAGAGAAACATCCTAGGAGATTTCAATATGCTTGGTTTAAAATGTTTCCTTCTTGGCTAGAGTATTTCCCAACTAGTGATGAAACTTATTATTTATTGTGTTATCTATTTAATACAATGTCAAATGGTTGTCCTATGTCAGATGTGTTTATTAGACAAGAATTTAGATCTTGAAAAAAGTTTAATGTGGGAAAAATTGTTTGTTTCTTAGTCACATTGGAGATAATATTTGCTCACCACATAACAATACAATAAAGGCATATACACACTTATTGAATCAATCTAAGCACATTAATAACATTATAAATATGCAAAATTCAAACAAAGTTTGCAATAATCGCGTACGACTCAAAACTTCTATTGATACAATTCGTTGACTAGCATTTCAATCTTGTGTATTTAGAGGTCATGATGAAATACCAAAGTCAAACAAGAGAGGTAACTTTCTTGAGATGATTAAACTTTTAACATCATATAATGATAAAGTTGCACATGGTGTTAGAAAATGCTCTCTATAATTCAAATATACTTCTCATCATATTCAAAAAGGAAATTTTGCAATTTTATTTTAGAAAAATAAGAAATTATATTTATGAAGAAATTGGAGACTATAAATATTGTATAATTGTTAATAAAACTCGCGATGAATCTAGAAGAGAACAATACAAGAGAGCAAATGACTATTATTTTGAGGTTTGTAGATAAAAAGGGTAATATTAAAGAATATTTTCATGATATTGTACATGTTAAACTTATAGTAGTTACTCTTATAAGGGAAACGACAATTAGGTGTTACCACTTCAACTTTCAGGTAACACTTTAAATATATGATAGAGACAAAATAAAATTACATATGGTAAGGTGAAGCCCACTTCAAAATTGTGGAGATGATAATTTGCTGGTTCGTTTTGATGTCTCAAGTTAATCCAATGAAATACAATGGATTTGTCGTTAAATGGTTAATATATATATATATATATATATATATATATATATATATATTAAAATAAAAATAAAACTATTATAATTAAAACTATTATATTTTTATATTATATTATTAAAAAATATAAATAAATTATAATATTATTATTTAAATTAAAAACGAAGTAAATTGACATGTTTTATTGTCCCTAATATAAGATATTACACAATATCTGTAAAATTTGAATTTTCGATATAACAGAATATTTTTTATTTAAAATTGAAATTATACTATTATTTTTGTTTTCTAAATTTCAATTTCCGTTTATTAAATTTTGGACTTACGTATTAATAATATAGTTACATAAGCTTTCTATTTTTTATTTTAATAATGATATTGATTAATACTATTTAAAGCTATGATTTAATGTAAACGGTAAATATTTGTTGACTAAATATTTGAGTAAATTATGCTCATCTCACACTCCTGAGTGATGTGTGCATGTTTTCTTCAGTTAAAATTTATCTCACAATTAAGCTTCCAAAACAAAAGTCCAATTTCATCCGGCATTATTTCTTTACTTTTCCAACTTTTTTTTTCAAATTAATTAATTTATTTCAGGAAAATAATACATTTATTAAAATAGTAAATTTATTTTAGAATAATCAATTCAAGTGTAGAATATAGCTATTATATATATATATATATATATATATATATATATATATATATATATATATATATATATATATATATATATATATATATATATATATATATATATATGAAGAGAGCTCTATTATAAATCTACCTTTACCATTCGAGACTATTAGATTAAAAAATGTATAAAAGAAAAAAGCTTTGAATTCATAGATAAGTGAATTATATATATATATATATATATATATAGATTATAAATTCAAACTGATTTCAAGAAATTAATTTTAAATTTTGTAAACTTTTAAAAACGAATTTAAACCATTTGTATTCCTGCTTGTCAAATATTGTCGTTGGTTAAAGAAATTATTTAAGTACATTATTTTTTTTTATAAAAAAGAAATATATTCTAAGAGTTGAAGTTATAATATTTATCTCTTTAGTGATAAAGATTATTTAAATAGATTTTTACCTCGATCTCAAAATCAAACCTTGTCAAATAATAATTTATTAAAATTTATTATATATATATATATATATATATATATAAACGATAAATTTTTTGCATTAACTATATAATTTTTTTTTGTCATTATATCCTTAATTACTCTCATGTAACTCTCTTTTATTTTCCATCCAATTAGTCTATGTAACCATCACCTTCTATAACTTTCATATTGTATTCCTTCAACCATTTTTTTTTCTACAATCTCATTGTTGGCAAAACTTATATTAATTTTGTATGATAATTCTTAAAAGTAGTATACATAGGAATACATAATTACTAATATATGTAGAATGCAGTCTAGTGTCTAATTTGTATCTCACCAACTTCTTGAGATTGTAATATTTCTAATATGGTTGTTCCTCAATTTGTTACGAAGCACAGATTTTGTTAAGGTGTGACATATTATTTTAACAATATGAATACCAAATCAAAGTTTCCTTTATCTCCCCGTCAACTATTGCAAATGCTAATGAAAATAAGTTTCGATTTCCATCATGTGTAATAGTTGTCAATAAAGTTTCATGGTATCTTCTAGTTAGGAATGCCCCATCAACTTGAATTACTAGCTTGCAATAGTTAAATCTTTCAATACATGACTTGAAGGACAAAAAATATGTTGTAGAATGTAACATGATTAATCTTGCACTCCATTTATGAAAGAAGGGGTAATGCACAATTGTACCGAGGAGAGTTTGTTGAACAACTTGGAACCATTTGAGAAAATGGTTGTATGACTCTTCCTAGTCACCAAAATATTGGGAAAACTATAATTATGATCCTGATTTTTATTCTAACGATCAAAACATAAACATTATCCCATACTCATAAACATGTTGTAGATTGAATGCGAATCGTACCTGAATTAGCCATAATAATGATGTCCCTTTTAGAGCACTATTGGTCTTATGTGTTGAACATACAATGATATGATGCTTGAAGATTTTGATGATGATTCAAGAACAAAGGACTTAAAGACTTGAAGAATGATAATCATTTGCATTTACTTGTAATAACTTTGTTTTGTCTTTTTGAGTTTGTAAAATTAGAGTCCAAGATAGCCAGCACATAATCCATCCTCTAAAAGTTCATTTTTATCAAAACAACTCTGTAATAATCGATTATCACTCAGGATAATCGATTATCATGCTTTGAAACATATTTTCTGAAATCCTTACTGGAATAATTGATTATCTGGGTTGATAATCGATTATCCCAGTTTGAAAGCTCTGGAATAATCGATTATCAAGACAAATAATCGATTATCCTAGTCTAATTTTACTCCTCTGTGAAAATGGCTCTGTAATAATCGATTATCACTTAAGATAATCGATTATCTACGTCTGTTATGAGTTTTGAATTTCAAATTTGGACTAATTTACGAAATCTCTTTTTCCAATACTTCAAGTTTCAAAAATCATTATTTCCCAGACCCTATTCTCTGTACTTAAGGTTCTCTAAGGCTCTCTGCAATATGACAATCCTTTTTCATACAAAAGTTAAGAGTTGTGATTGCTAGAGAACTTTGTGTAGGGAAGAAAAAGGGGCTTTTGAAAACCTAGTGTGGGCTAGAAGCGATAAGAATCACTGAGTGAGTTTCTTGGTGGATTGTGTGTTGTGCCATCTCTAGGAAAAACTGTTGTTCATCCTTTGTGGATTTAAAGGAGGTGTTCATCTCTTGTGTGACTCAAGAGATGTGTTTTCTATTCCTTATCTTTTTTAATTTGTAATCTATTGTAACTTGTGATTATAGTGACAACGTTAATCCTCTTTTAGAGTGATTAACAACTGGACGTAGGGTTTTTTTATCTAAATCAGTATAAATCATCTATGTAATCTTCTTTCCCTTATCTCTTTACTTTACAAGCATTTTAATCGGTAAAATTTGGGAAAAAATTTCAAAACCCTAATTTTTTATAAGAAACCAATTCACCCCCCTCTTAGTTTTTGTCCCTAAACGCGAACATTCCGCTGCGAGATTCTAATAAGTGGTATCAGAGCTTGCTTTGATAGTCATTCAAATTTCGAAAATGGCCGGACAAAACCAAACCTTTGCCGAGGGTGCTTCTATCAACAGACCCTCACTTTTTGTGGGACAAAATTATCCCTTTTGGAAAGATAGAATGCAAATATTTTTGGAGTCTGTTGACAGGAGTGTTTGGGATGCTATTTTAAATGGTCCTTTTATTCCAAAAGTTACTAAAAATGGAGAAGAGGTACCTAAACCAAATTCGATCCCCGGCAACGGCGCCAAATTTGATCGATGTCGTACTCGGTCAAATAATTAAAACAGATAAATGTAGTACTAGGAAGCTTTCCTAGGTTGTCTCCCAAAGACCACGAATTTCTATCAAAGCTTATCAATTCTTAGTAACAAAAAATTAAAAGGGGAGTTTTTCAAAATTAAAATATTAGATGAAACGAACAAAAGCAGATTATAAAAATGCGGATTAAAAACGATTAAAATGCAATTGATTTCCGATTCTAATGCGAGTGTCACTTATCCTAGATTACAAAATTAATACGAAATTAACCAACTAAGCGAAGATAAATCCCAAATTATATTCTAATTCGAAATTAATCAACTAAGCGAAGATTAATCTCAAATTAGCTTTAACCCTTGTTCCAATATGAAATTAACCAACTAAGCGAAGATTAATCCCAAATTTTCCTTAACCCTTATTCCAACATGAAATTAACCAACTAAGCGAAGATTAACCCCAAATTATCCTTATACAATTAAGCATTGCATACATCACATAATCTCATCTCTAACACAGAATTAAGCAAACTGTGATATTAGTTTCGGTTTATTAAGCATAAACAGATTATAATTCAACACTAAGATTAGAAGATGAAGAGTTAAGAGAACAAATAAAATGAAATTGAAGAACAAAACCTCAAAGATCTACTTTCATTCTTCTCAGAAAATCAATACAAAGATTTAGCTATCCAGGGAAAGTTGAAAACGCAATAGAAGAAACATAATTAAAATCGAAACAAGAATTTAAAAATAATGACAGAAGAGTAAACAAACTTGAATATAAATTGCAGAAGATGAAAGGTGGAAGTGTGGTGGCTGCGTAGTCCTTGTGTGATGTGTGTCTCCCCATGTGTGATGTGCCTCTCTTATATAAATAACCCTAACCCTAATCTTTATTGAGGTTTGGGCTCAACTGGTCCATGAAACACATCATAAGTTGACTTTAGTGCAGGTCCGTGAACTTCAAACATGTGCAGTATTTTCAATACTTATCCAAATTAAGCGATTTTGGCATCCTTTGAAAGCCTTTTGAGTTAGCTTTAAAAATCCACCATTGCTACTATTTTTGGAGGTCTAATGAATTTAGGAAACTTAAATTACTGAAGCATGTCCATTGGGCCGGCCTGGTGCGCTTGACCCGTGTTGGATAATTTATGTAAAATCCAATTTATCTCCGAATTGAATGATTTTGGATCCTATGGAAAGATGAATGTGTCTAGTTTATAATGTTTTGAAAATAATGATTTTTGGAGATCTGTAGAAAATATGATAAATAAAACAGTGAACCAATGTTAGTACCCGTATAGAATAAAATATGACATTTGACCCAATTTTCCAAGCCCAAAATTGCTTTAAACTGTAAAATGGCATCTAGCCCAATCTTCTAGGCCCAAAATTGTTTTAACTGTCCTAAAATTAATAATGAGAAAAAATTAGATCAAATAGATTTAAATTAATTAAAATCTAATTATTGGCCCAATGAAGCCCAATGAATAAAAATTCACTAATAATAGAAAGTTAAGCCCAAAACACTAATTAAAATAAGTTCAGAAAGGGAAGAAAATATGGGAATATAATGACTCATCAGGTACCTAAACCATTTTCTAGATGGACTGCAGAAGAAAATAGATAAGCTCAATATGATGTTAGGGCTATAAATATAATTTCGTCTATTTTAACCCTTGATGAGTTTTACAGGATTTCTGTTTGCAATAATGCTCAAGAAATGTGAGAAATGTTAAGAGTAACCAATGAAGGTACCAATGATGTTAAAAGAGCAAGGAAGAACTCATTGATTAAAGAATATGAGATGTTCCGAATGCAACAAGGAGAAACGATTTTCGACGTTCAAAAATGTTTCACACATATTGTGAATCATCTCACCGGGCTTGGTAAGATTTTTGATACTGATGAATTAAATGTGAAAATTCTTAAATCTTTGGATAGGAAATGGCAACCAAAGGTGACAACTATCACAGAGTCACAAAATCTTACTACCATGACTATGGCGGCTCTGTTTGGAAAGTTGAAAGAGCATGAACTTGAACTTGGAAGGCTAAACGATGAAGAAGACCTACATCAAAAGAAAAACCTTGCGTTCAAAACTGAAATTTCAAAGAGTAAAAACAAAAAGGAAGAAGAAGACTCTGAAAATGAAGAAGATGAAAACTTGAGTCTTATGATCAAGAAATTTACAAAGTTCATGAAAGCTAAAGGGAAGCAACCTTTCAAAGGTAAGGGAAAGGTAAAAGAAAGTTCTTCTTTAAGTTTTAAATGTTATGGTTGTGGTGAAATAGGGCATGTGAAATCCGATTGTCCAAATAAGAAAAGTGATTATTATAAAGGCAAGAAATTTTTCAAAAAGAAAGTTTATATAGCTTGGGATGATAGTGAATCAAGTTCGGAATCAAGCGATTCAGAGGTTGAAGCAAATCTTTGCTTGATGGCAAATGATAATATTTCTTCCGATTGTGAGGTAAGTGATTTCGACTGTTCTTCAAATAATGATAATGACTATGATGCTTTGCATAATGCATATCAAGAATTATTTTTTGCTTTTAAAGATTTGAAAACTGAATATAAATCTTTGAAAAAGAATTTGAATAAAACGGAAAAAGAAGTAGAATCTTTAAAATAAAAAATAGTGACTTTAGAGGAAAAAGAAAATAGACAAATAGCTTGTGCATCATGTAAAAAATATGAACATGAAAGTGACATACTTTGACACTTACTTGATAAAGCTAAGAAAGAATTAAGTAACAATAGTAAGAATGAAGTTATTGTTCAATCTCAATTAAAATGTCATGTTCCATTAAAAGAGCCTAAAAATAGAACCCGAAGGGTATGGATTGAAAAAGGATCTAAATCTTCTCAAAATAAAGTTGTATCTTTTTCAAGAATTAAATCTAATGCATGCTTCTATTGTATGAAACATGGACATACATCTAATAGGTGTAAAATTAAGCATTTTGGTGTTTCAAAAGGAAAATATGTTGGGGTTCCTATAGTTAAATGATTTGCTTGTCTCTAACCCCAAGGACCCAAAAGTTATGGGGACCTAAGATTATTATGTTCTTGTTTTGTAGGCATCTACTAGATCCAAAAAGTCTATGTGGTATCTTGATAGCGGTTGTTCAACACACATGACTGGGGATAAAAAGAAATTTACAAGTTTCACAAAGAAAGAACAAGGATATGTGACCTATGGGGATAACAACAAAGGAAGAGTCCTTGGAACTGGAAATATTGGTGGTGCAAATAATTTGGAGATAAAGGATGTGCTCCTTGTTGATGGGCTAAAACACAATCTCCTAAGTATAAGTCAACTTTGTGATAAAGGATTTAAGGTAATAATTGAAAGTAAGTTTTGCACTATTCATTTAAAGGATTCTAAAAATATAGCATTAAAAGGTATTATGCATAACAATATTTATTTAATTGATTTGGATTGTGTATCTAATACGAATATAACATGCTTAGTTGCTAAGGAAGAAAATCCATGGTTATGGCATAAGAGAGCAACTCATATAAACATGAATCAATTAAACAAACTAATATCAAATGACTTAGTTGTTGGTTTGCCTAAGCTAAAATTTGAAAAAAAGATAGGTTATGTGATGCATGTCAAAAAGGTAAACAAGTAAAATCATCTTTTAAATCTAAGAATTTTATTTCCACATCAAAACCTTTAGAACTTTTACACTTAGATTTATTTGGTCCATCTAGGATAAAAAGTTTTGGTGGAAATTACTATGCTCTTGTAATTGTTGATGACTTCTCTAGATTTACTTGAACATTTTTCTTAACATTGAAAAGTGAGGCTTTTAAAGCTTTTAGAAAGTTTGCTAAGCAAATTCAAAATGAGAAAGACTTAATAATTAAAGTGTTAAGGAGTGACCATGGTGGAGAATTCTAAAATGAATCATTTGAAAATTATTGTGAAGAAAATGGAATTTTGCATAATTTTTCTACACCTAGAACTCCCCAACAAAATGGTGTAGTAGAAAGGAAAAATAGGTCATTAGAGGAACTTGCTAGAACAATGTTAAATGAATCAAATGTTCCTAAATATTTTTGGGCTGATGTTGTAAGTACTGCATGTTATGTATTGAATAGAATGCTTATTAGGCCAATCATAAAATTAACTCCTTATGAATTGTTAAATGGAAGGAAGCCTATTGTTTCTCATTTAAAAATATTTGGTTGTAAATGCTTTGTTTTAAATAATTGAAAAGATAACTTAGGAAAATTTGACTCAAAAGCCAATGAGGCCATCTTCTTAGGTTATTCACTTTCTAGCAAAGCATATAAAGTCCTTGAATATTGAAGAATCTGTACATGTTACCTTTAATGAAATTGTAGACCTTGAGGGAAATCCTCTTGAGTCAAATAAAGAATATACAAGTGATGATGAGTACATAAGAGAAGCTCTAGAAGAAATGTACTTAAATGAGAATGAGCCATCTCAACCAACTGAATTGACAAAAGAGTGAAAATCACCAAGAGGACTTTCAATGAACAATATAATTGGTGATATTTCAAAAGGGGTAAGAACTAGAAATATGACAAATTTCTATATGTCTGTAGATTTTGTTTCACAGATTGAACCCAAAATTGTTGAGGAAGCTCTCAATGATGACCAATGGTGCATTGCAATGCAAGAAGAATTAAATTAATTTCAAAGAAACCAAGTTTGGGAATTAATTCAAAGAGAAGAATCTCATCAAGTTATTGGAACGAAATGGGTATTTAGAAACAAACTTGATGAAGATGGAAATATAACTAAGAACAAATCCAAACTTGTTGCCAAAGGATACTGTTGTAGACCCCTAATTTTGCCCGGCCTCTCAATAAAGACTAGAAGACTTCCTCTCTGAAGGTGGGTAAAGCTTCGGTGGACGTCCATCGGCATCAACCGGCTTCCATCTGAAGAAAGAAAAGCTTTCCGGGAGTCCCAAAACACAAAATTTGGCCAAAACACTCGAGACAACCATCCCAGAAAGCAGGACAGATGTCCCATGAAAGTAATAAAGATCTTATTTACTTTGGCAAAGATCTTGTTGATTTGATGAAGTAAAAAATAAAGTCAAAGGCAACTCTGTGGCTGTCAAAGGTCACTTAAGATAAAAGAGAAGAGGATTAGTTTGTCTGCAGCTCTGCTTAGGTATAACCATTTTATCTTTCTGCTGCATGAGGTTTCTTCACTTAAAAGATTTTGCATTTGCATGTTTTAACCGTTAAAAACAAAACATTTTGACAAAAGGATTTTTAATCAACTATTTTAACTGATAGTATATGTGGTTTACCAACTAAAATGTTCTTCACACTTCTATAACAGGTTTTCAACTGATATAACTTCGAAATAACCGATTGTTTTCATTAAATGAAGTGTTGAAAACTTTCTGTTAGTATTTTAACTAATACAATTTCGAAATAACCGATTAAAATCACTTAAAAAGATCAGGGAAGTGTTTTTACAGAATTTTAGTCGATATAACTTCGAAATAATCGATTAAAACCACTTGGTATATCAGATGACCGATCAGAATGATTTTATAACCGATCAGAACCAGATATGATCGATCAAAATGGGTTTATGACCGATCAGAACTAGATATGATCGATCAGATTTGAGTTATGACCGATCAGAACTATTTTAATCGATTAAAACCTCGTTTCAATCGATTAAAACAACTTGAAAATTTGTACTAAACATTTCAATCGATTAAAACGTATTTTTATCAGTTCAAATCACTTGAAAAAGTTTGTAAAAATGTTTTGCAGTATTTTAATCGATTGAAAGTCGAAACAATCGATTTAAACAGATTAGAAGATTTTTTTGAAAAGAGTTTTAATTGATATAAATGTTGTCGTATCAGTTTAAACAAATCTGGAAAATAATCAAGAATGTTTTAATGGATTAAAAGAAGATTTAACAGATTAAAACAAGAATTTTAACAGATTAAAAAATTATTTTAACAGATTAATTAAACCAGCAGTTTTGAAAATCTTCTATATAAATAGAATGGTTTAACCTTTTGAAAACATCATCTTTTACACATCTTTTAGCAATCAATCAAGCAATCAAAAGTGCTATTTTTCAAGAGAGAATCACACTTATTTTTGTTGTTCATCAAAGTTCTTTCTTGAGGCAAAACTGCATTTCTTTGGAGAAGAAACACATAATGCAGAACTGCATAAAACTGGTTTGAGCGTTCTTAGTTTCTTCTGTTTGTTTGTTTACTTTCTTTTACTATATTGTGGGTGCCTGGAATTGTGGGCACTGGTTTTCTGTAGTTGGAATTTGGCTGCAGGGTAGTTCAAGAACTGGAATTTGGTTCTTGGTGAAAGGTTAGGTGCAGGAACTAGAATTGTGGTTCTTGTGTTAGATTGAGTGTAAGGTTAAGGTTGTAATCTGTAAAACATTCAATCTAGTGGAACCCAGCTGGAATTTGGCTGGAGACTGGACGTGGCCCTAGGATTGGGTGAACCAGTATAAACATTGGTGATATCTTTCTAAAACTTTCTCTTCTTTAATTTTGTGATTGCATTTATTTTTGATTGCTTGCTGTGTGTGATTCAAGAATTGATCAGATTTCTTAATCTTTGAAATTGATAATCTGTTAATTGCGAAAATCTTTCAAAGATCAATTCATCCCCCCTCTTGATCTCAGCCTACATTTCTAACAATTGACATCAGAGCAAGGTTCTTGAGAGTTATTCAAGTTCTTCGATCCATGGCTGAAAAGAAATTACCTTTTTCTGAGGGGGCTTCTATTAATAGACCTCCACTATTTTGTGGAACAGATTATCCTTTTTGGAAGATTAGGATGAAGATCTTTATTGAATCTATTGATAGAAATGTTTGGGATGTAATTGCTATGGTCCATTAATTACAGAAAAAGAATGGTCCAGCTTAAATGATGAAGAAAAGAAAAAAGTCCAAAGTGATTGTACTGCTAAAAATATAATTACTTCTGCACTAAATATGGATGAGTTTTTCAGGGTCTCCCAATGTAAATCTGCCAAGGAAATGTGGGAAGTTCTTGAGGTGACTCATGAGGGAATAACTGATGTAAAGAGAGCCAGAAAACATACTCTCATAAGAGAATATGAACTGTTCAAAATGCAAACTGGTGAAAGTATTGCAGATGTGCAGAAGCGCTTCACGCATATCATCAATCATCTAATGGGCTTAGGTAAAACTTTTGACAAAGAAGAATTAAATATTAAAGTTCTAAAATGTCTTGACAGGTCATGGCAGCCTAAGGTCACAGCAATCTCAGAATCAAAAGATTTATCAGTCATGACAATAGCTTCCTTGTTTGGCAAACTCAGAGAACATGAGATGGAAATTAACAGATTCAATGAGCAAGAAGTCTCTGAGAAAAAAGGTAGAAGTATAGCATTCAAGGTTGAAGAAAGAAGTCTAGAATCAGAGGAGGAAAGTGAAAATCTTGGACTACTTGTCAGAAAGTTCAACAAATTTCTCAAGAAAAACATTCAAGATAAAGAAAAACATAAAATGTATGAGAAAAAAATCTGATTCTTCTAACTATAAATGTTATGGCTGTGGTAAGCAGGGTCATGTAAGAATGGAATGCCCTGAAAGTAACAAATACAATGACAAGAAAGAAGAAAAAGTCAAGAGAAGAGCATATGTAGCATGGGATGATAATGATACTTCATCAACGAAAAATTCTGATAATGAAGAAGCCAACTTGTGTCTTATGGCAAATCAAAATCATCAAACCAGCAGTGTAAGTTCTAACTCTTCTTCAAATTTAGTGAATTATAATTCATTACAAGAAGCGTTTAATGAAATGCATGAAGAAGCTAAGAAACTGCAAAAAGAAAATGATAGGCTAAAAGACATGAATAATTGACTAGTAAATAAAGTAGATTCCCTTGAAAAGAAAATTCTTGAAGATGAAACTGATCTTGATTTTTTAAAATTAATCCATGATAATCCTGATTGTGTATGTAATAAACCATGTAATAATTGTTCAAAATTACAAAAGAAGATTGATTTTTTATCGCAAACTGTTTCAAAGTTTACACAAGGTGAAGCTAACCTTGATGTTCTTCTTGGGTCACAAAAATTGATTTTTGACAAATCTGGTATAGGATTTAAATCTAGGATGAAATCCAGAAAAACACATATAAACAGGAAATCATACTCATCATCAGTGGTTAAATGTTTCTACTGCATGAAAAAAGGTCATTCTGTAAAATATTGTAGAATTAAGAAGTATGCTATTCCTAGAGGAAGAATGAAATGGATTCCAAAGTTAAAGTCATTTCAAATAACCTAATTGGACCCAATAATTACAAAAAGGGTACTAGAAACATGCTAAATCTGTTTTGCAGGAACAAAATCTGGAAATCCCTTGGTGTTCAATACAGTGAGAATTGATTCGGTTTGGTAAAGCGATTGTTTTAGTTGATATAAAGCAGTTTTAATCGGTTAAAATCACTTACGAGAAAATATCGGAAAATCTATCCGTACAGTTTTAATCGATTGAAATACGAATTAATCGATTAAAATTCTGTCGGGAATTTTAGTTTAGCTGTTTTAATCGATTAAAAGAATTTATATCGAGTTAAAATCACTAAGAGGTCAAATTTAATCGATTCTTCTTCGTTTTAATCGATTTAAATTCTGGTATCATTTTCTAAATCTTTTCCAGTACAGAAATAATTGATTCCTTTAAGTATTAATCAATCATTTTACTATTGCATTTTCAAACCTAATATTAAAGATCAAATTAATAGGCTAATTTGTTGATTAATCGATTAATTTGTTCCTGAAAATCATTTTCACAACTTTCAATTGAAAATTGGTCAGCAAAACAGAGTCAAAAAATTCAAGTTTTGTGTTAAATCAAAATCTGCATAATACATTTATTATATCTGTTGACCAAGTCAAAAATTCATCCAAGAACAAAATAGCTGCAGTACCCACTGTCCTGAAATCTGTGCCTCTGCCTTCAGTCAAGGGGACATGTGAAATTAAAGCTGTCTATTGCAGGTTCTGTCGAATTGGACTACAATTCACAAAATTTGACATCCGTGACTCTTCTTGCTCACTTGAAGTTCTTTATTCTAATTTTTCAGTATCTAGTTCAAGTTTCTTCTCTCTTTCTTCTTGCACTCACGTTTCAAAATCCCTCTCTAAAACTATACAACAAGATGCTCAGAAGATCAAAATCAAGAAGGAAGCAGAAAGGAGAGTCTTCCTCTGCTGGAAATCAGGGAGGCCACCTTGAAAATTGGTTCAGTGGTGATAGAGATAAGATGAACAATTTCATCACTAATTTTAGTCAAAAGCAGCTTGTGATCGCCAAATTCATTAGGTTTGCGTGGCTGGATGAAGAAGGATTCACTTCATTAAGAAGGAAACTGAAGAACCAAAAACTAAAGAATTTTCTGGAGTATACTGGCAATATTCAACCAGATCTGGTAAGAGTTTTCTATGCAAATCTCACTGTCAGTGGTTCCACCTTAAGGTCTCAGGTAAAAGGAATCAATTTGGTCATTACTCCTGACATTTGGGATGAAGTTGCTGGCCTTAAAGATGTTGGGGTAAAAATCTCTAGAGTGGATTTAGAAGGGGAATATGTAGAAACTCCGAAAGCATCAAATGAGATTGATGACTCAACCCTACGAAAAATGGGGTTTATTAAAATTGATGATGAATGGATTTCTAAGGTTGATGCTGGTATGTATGAGGGTGAGGAAGACAATGATGAAGAAGATGAGCAAGGTCAAATTCCTTCCTCTCCAGCTGCTGCAGAGGTTCCCGAATCTACCAGTGGTCAAGCTTCATATGAAAATATGGAAATCATCCCCTACATGGAGCAGCCTGACCGTGGGACTCCTCTGTCTCAGTTTGAAAGAACAATGCTTTCTCAAATGGCCACTTTGCAGGAAAACCAGAGAAAGCATATGCAGATGACATACCAACATTTTCAGCGAGTCCAACAGTCAGTTCACATCCCTTGGAAACCAGATTGCTGATATCTACACCAAATTGGAAGATATACAGCTCAACCAAGGCAACTGGGATGATTAAGTTTTTTTTTTGGACAAAAAGGGTCCATTCTTATTTTTTTTCTCTTTACGTCATATTTCTTTTGCTTCTAAATTCTCTTTTATGGACTGTAACAATAACTGGTTATTAACCAGAAACAATATTTTTAGCTTTGATTAATATAATGTAGGTTTTAAGTCAAATCAGGAAAACCTAGATAGAATTTAACATAGATCCCTGATATTTTTAGTTGATACAAAATGGATTTAATCGATTAAAAGAAACACTTACTTAGAAAAATCACAACAGAATAATCGATTAAACTGCGTATCAATAGATTAAAATCTATATGTCATCAACTAAAACTAGTTTACATCAGTTGAATTAGCTAAATAAGATTCTATTCAAATTTTGATGGATCTATTGGTTAATCGATGTAGCTGATATTATTGTAAAACACTTTTCTAAATAATCGGTATTACAAATTTTGCACTGGGTTAGGCATGACAAATACATCAAACATTGCTTAGTTTTTCAAAACTGGTTGTTTTAATCAATACAAACAAACTTTAAATCGATTAAAAGCACTTATACATAATTTTTCATTACTGTTTTAATCGATTAATTGTCGATTTAATCGATTATATCAACTTATGTTTTAAATTTTCAAAATTCATCATTGTTTTAATCGATTAAAACATAATTTCAATCAATTAAAACCATTAAACAAGAACCTTTTAATCTATTTTGTCCTGTTTTTAATCGATTTTTACTCTGGGAAGAAAACTTAACGGCTTTAGTTAATGGTTGTTCTTGTAACATGCTACTAAAGCGTGATTCCCTTATCTTTACACGTGTTAATTGTATTCATTACAAACGTGTTAATGAAGATAAGTTTGAATCAACTTTGATTAATCCTTACATGAGTAAAGTGTCGTATCCAATTTTTTTATTTTTCAAAATCTAAAACTTAATACATATCATGCATTTTTTTTTCTTTCTATTCCCTATTTTTGATGAAGTCAAAAGGGGGAGAAATAATTGCCTTAATCAATTTAGAGGGAGAAATAATAATTCTGTAGTTGAGGGAAGTAGATATTTAGGGGGAGAAATAGGAAATGATTAAATGTTGATTACTCACTAATCTATTTTTCCAAGTGACTTCTTTTGCAGAGTTATTATTCAAAGTGGTATTTGTCTTCATCAAATAGGGGGAGACTGAAACTAATAAAGATCTTATTTACTTTGGCAAAGATCTTGTTGATTTGATGAAGTCAAAAATAAAGTCAAAGGCAACTCTGTGACAGTTAAAGGTCACTTAAGATAAAAGAGAAGAGGATTAGTTTTTCTGCAGCTCTGCTTAGGTATAACCATTTTATCTTTCTGCTGCATGAGGTTTCTTTACTTAAAAGATTTTGCATTTGCCTCTAAAAAATGTTTTAACCGTTAAAAACAAAACATTTTGACAAAAGGATTTTTAATCAACTATTTTAACTGATAGTATATGTGGTTTACTAACTAAAATGTTCTTCACACTTCTATAACAGGTTTTCAACTGATATAACTTCGAAATAACCGATTGTTTTCATTAAATGAAGTCTTGAAAACTTTCTGTCAGTATTTTAACTAATACAATTTCGAAATAACCGATTAAAATCACTTAAAAAGATCAGGGAAGTGTTTTTACAGTATTTTAGTCGATATAACTTCGAAATAATCGATTAAAACCACTTGGTATATCAGATGACCGTTCGGAATGATTTTATAACCGATCAGAACCAGATATGATCGATCAGAATGGATTTATGACCGATCAGAACTAGATATGATCGATCAGATTTGAGTTATGACCGATCAGAACTATTTTAATCGATTAAAACCTCGTTTCAATCGATTAAAACAACTTGAAAATTTGTACTAAACGTTTCAATCGATTAAAACGTATTTTTATCAATTAAAATCACTTGAAAAAGTTTGTAAAAATATTTTACAGTATTTTAATGGATTGAAAGTCGAAACAATCGATTTAAACAGATTAGAAGATTTTTTTAAAAGAGTTTTAATTGATATAAACGTTGTCGTATCAGTTAAAACAAATCTGGAAAATAATCAAGAATGTTTTAATGGATTAAAAGAAGATTTAACAGATTAAAACAAGACTTTTAACAGATTAAAAGATTATTTTAACAGATTAATTAAACCAACATTTTTGAAAATCTTCTATATAAACAGAATGGTTTAACCTTTTGAAAACATCATCTTTTACACATCTTTTAGCAATCAATCAAGCAATCAAAAGTGCTATTTTTTAAGAGAGAATCACGCTTATTTTTTTTGTTCATCAAAGTTCTTTCTTGAGGCAAAACTGCATTTCTTTGGAGAAGAAACACATATTGCAGAATTGCATAAAACTGGTTTGAGCATTCTTAGTTTCTTCTGTTTGTTATTTTACTTTCTTTTACTATATTGTGGGTGCCTGGAATTGTGGGCACTGGTTTTCTGTAGTTGGAATTTGGCTGCAGGGTAGTTCAAGAACTGGAATTTGGTTCTTGGTGAAAGGTTAGGTGCAAGAACTGGAATTGTGGTTCTTGTGTTAGATAGAGTGTAAGGTTAAGGTTGTAATCTGTAAAACATTCAATCTAGTGGAACCCAGCTGGAATTTGACTGGAGACTGGACGTAGCCCTGGGATTGGGTGAACTAGTATAAACATTGGTGATATCTTTCTAAACCTTTCTCTTCTTTAATTTTGTGATTGCATTTATTTTTGATTGCTTGCTGTGTGTGATTCAAGAATTGATCAGATTTCTTAATCTTTGAAATTGATAATCTGTTAATTGCGAAAATCTTTCAAAGATCAATTCACCCCCCCTCTTGATCTCAGCCTACATTTCTAACATCCTAGACAAGCCAGACGCACGTCCCAGATGTGAGACGCGCGTCTCACCCAAAAATACCACCTGAGACGGCCGTCCCAATTCTCAGACGGCCGTCCTAACCTTTGCAGACCACTGTCCCTGTTTTCTGGACCCCAGACGGCCGTCCCAAGCTAGCTGGCTGAAAAAACTATAAATAGGGACCTTAGATGACGTTTTTTCACACACCTCACTCCTCTCTTCTCTCCCTCTTTCGAATGATCTCTCCAATTGCCTATAAGGTAACAATCGGTTAAGGAAGTTTCTTTCGGCATTCGATTCTTCTTAAAATTTTTGTAGTGTCGGTCCTGTATTCGGGGAGGAGAGTCTTTGTAGTGCGGGGGATTGCCAAAACGCATCCTCACAGTTGAAGATTTTTAATAAAGAGCTTGCTACGAAGGTTCTTTTCACTTCTTTTCTCTTTTATTGCTTTATTTATTGCTTTATGTATGCAATAGAAAATAGAATCATGTAGATAGCCATTTTTTAATATTGTATAATAAAATAGGGTAATAGCGTAATTTCTCTTCATCTTTACTTTATAAATTAATCCGTCATAGGGAATCCGAAATGGGCGTCATAGGGGTGCTAACACCTTCCCCACGCGTAACTAACTCCCTTACCTAACTCTGGTTATAATGGCCAAGTTTGGGTTTTCTTAAAAACAACGCCTTTTTATCCTTTTCCAATGTTTATGGTCAAAACATTGGTGGTGACTCCATAAGAACCTTTTTTGCGAAAACCTTGTTTTTATTAGAGGATAGTTCAGTTGTTGAGCACCTCGGGCGCAATGATCACATTTTTAAATAAATGCGAGTCTAAACCATCTTTTCGTGATCGCTCGCATAAACGTTTGAGATGTCCCTACACGTCAGAACGGACGGCGGCGACAAGGTGTATTCTTTACCTTATCTTCTTATTTGTAATCTGATTGTATAACCGTGATTATAGTGACAGCGTTAATCCTCTATTTGAGTGATTAACAACTGGACGTAGGGTCTTTTGATCCAAACCAGTATAAATAATCTATGTAAGACTCTATCCTTGATCTATTTACTTTACACAACAGTTTAATCGGTGAAATTTGGATAAATTTTTAAAACCCTAATTTTTTTTAAGAAACCAATTTACCCCCCCCCCTCTTGTTTTTTTTTTCAGAAACGCAAACATTCTGCTGCGCGATTCTAATAAGTGGTATTAGAGCTTGCTTTGATAGTCATTCAATTTTTCGAAAATGGCCAGACAAAATCAAACGTTTGCCGAGGGTGCTTCTATCAATAGACCCCCACTTTTTACGGGTCAAAATTGAAAGAATTAATGGTTGAGTTCAAGAGGGGGGGTGAATTGAACTTAAAAACTTTTTCGCAAAACTTTACTTTCTTTTGGAAGAATGAGTTATCTTTAATCAATTCTTGAAAAGATGATTTGATTTAAAACACAGCAAGATTATATTCAGAATTTAAAAGAGATGATAGAAAGAAATCAACACACAAATTTATACTGGTTCACTCTAATCCAGAGCTACGTCCAGTTCTTGACAAAACCTGTCAAGTTTTCACTAATACCAAGTGACAATTACAACCCGTAGATCCTCACCAATCTACACCAAGAACTATCTTTTCAACCTATAAGATAGAATCTTGAAAAACACCCAGTAACCAAATCCAGTTACTGTACCAAGTGTAGATTACAATCCAATCTACACAATTCACACGATACAAAAGAATAAGGAAAGAAGAAACCTGGACTTTGAATTCTAATTGCCCAAGCACCAATTCTAAAGCACTCTCTCGTTGTGAATGACCACAATGTTGATCAAAGCACCTTATGATATGACAAAATCTTGAATGCGAGAGAAAAACGTAGATGAACGATTCACAGATTGATTTCTCAAGTTTTCTCAAGTAGTGTGTTGTATATATCTTTTGAAAGATAGATCAATACTGTTTATATAGAGTAAAACAAAGTTTCAGTACGTGTTCTCTATCAAAATCTGTTACAGAGAGAAAAACAATCAATTAAATTTGAAGTATATCAGATAAAAAGTGATTCTGACCGATTAGAATAGAAGAATAATCGATTAGACTGAATTATGATCGATTATATTTAAACTATGATCGATCAGAATATATTTCAACTGATTGAAACCGCGATTCAATCGATTGATTTCACTTAAAGGTTCATTCAATCGATTGATTCTAGTTTTCAATGGATTGAAACAGCTTTATGAAAAATAATAGCTCTCTGTTTCAACCGATTAAAAATCATTTCAACTGATTGAAATCCTGCAGACTTTTAAGACTCGAAAATGACTTTCTGTTTCAACAGGTTGAAAACCATTTCAACATATTGTTTTTCGAAAACATTTAGACTTAAAAAATATCTTTATTTTAACAGATTGAAAAACGTTTCAACTGATTGTTTTTCGAAAACTCTTAGATTGAAAAATATCTTTCTTTTTCAACAGATTAAAAAGTATTTCAATTGATTGTTTTTACGAAACCTTCATATTGAGAAATTTACTAAGTTATTTTAACTTGTTGATTCTGCGAATCAATCAATTGAAAATACGATTATATAGAACCACTTATTCTGTTAAGTGATTTTAACCGATTGAAAATCTTTTTCAACAGATTGAAAAACTTAGTTTGTTCTTTTAATGCGAGAAAATGATTTTCAATGCTATGCGGAAGATTAAGGCGCTTCATCACAACATATAATGGCCTATCAAGGGATTAAGTGCTCAAGTTAAAAACCTAATCATCTACACACCCACAACCTAAACTAAATTTATGTCTTCATCAAATTATATCTAAGTCTTCATCAAATCCACCAAGTCCACCAAGTGCTTCAATCTCCCCCTATTTGATGGAGACAAATAACCACTGCACCTGCATAAAATCGGACCGAGAGACATGCATACCGAGAGACATATATTTTGTGATGTGGTGTGTGTGTAGTGGCAGTTTTAATCAAAATAATTCTCCCCCTATTTGATTGCATCAAATAGATTGTCATGGATACTGAGTCCAATGGGGCCACTTGGGAACCCCCAAATAAAAAGCAGAATATAAAACCAACTAAGAAAAGAAAAGAAAAAACAGAATTATCAGCGAGACATTGATCAGTAAACTTCAATCATCTCCGGGACCTGGGTTGAATTGTATTTCCACAATTCTGTTGTAAATGTCTTCAAGTTGATTATCGATGTCTTGGAACCTTGCAATAAAATTCTCATCCAAATAGTCTTGTCGAGCCCTTATAGGCTGTAGTCATATTCATATGCCTCCTTTGATCAGCTTGAAGTTGATTCATTTGCTTGCAGACATTGTTCTTTCAAACTGTGACGAGAGGTGTGCCACGGTCGGGGGTGAATTATATGGAATCATCTCCAGTCGGGATCACTTCTTCCATAGGATCGGATGGATGAGCTCCGAAGTGCCAGGAATATCGGTGTTGATATTTTCTTCCTCTTGTCCATCTTCATCACTTTCTTCATCTCTTCCGAGCATCCTCCTTGGAGACCCACTCACCATCAACTTTCATAAATCCCATTTTGTGAAGCATAGAGTTATTTATTTCGTTTGTTGAGCGAAGCTGTCTCGACAAGTTCTCCTTCAAGATCAACACCAAAATATGTTAAAAATTTGGAAATCGGTATAGCATAGGGGTACTCGAAATCACCGAGTCTTTTTGCCTTGATCATGTGGTCTTTGATGACAAAAACCCAGTTCACCCGAATCCTGTGGTGAATGCAATACATTAGTACTAAATCTCCCTCATTTAGCACCGCATGATTGCTCCCCCTCGGAGTGAGCTGCCAAGACACAATGCAGGCAAGCAACCTTTCTTCCAATTTTAGTTTCCCGGTATTGAGCGAGCTGACAGAGTCATGCCTATTCTTCATGCATGACCGAAAATATTGAACCTTATTAAATTCTTCCACATCGAAGTACACCCTTTGGTGACTTTCACTCCTAAATCCTTTAAACCAGCAACCTCCTTCCAGGATGTTAGGAGTAATCTCAATGTCCACACCTTTAACTTGGGTTTTCAAGGTGGAACCTTCAAAGGACAAATTTGTGAAGAAAACTTTGATCAAGTCGGGATAAATCCTACCGTCCAACTCCAGAAACTTCGAAGCTTTTGATGTTGCAGCAACTTTACGATGCCTCTAAATCCTTCGAGCATCAAACCAGGAAAACTTTAACGACTTTGGTATGTTGACTTGTTTTCTCGCTCAACTCATGGATAAACAGATTCATTTGCTCTTGGTCCCAGTTGAACCAAGTCTCAATCCTTCCTTCAACATTTTGTTCCTGCCGAACGGAAGACGACTCGCCCACTGCTTGATTTCTTTCTTCCAGGACTTCGATCGTTTGAACATGCTTGATGAGCAAAACGAGAGGAACGAGAAAGAAAGAGTTCAAGTTAAGGAAATAGGAATACGAAATCGTTCGACTTCGGGATTTTGTCTTTAGTCTTTTTGTGATCTTGCACGGTGATGATAAAGGTGGAGAGAGAAGAGTTTGATACTGAAAACACTTAATTACCTTCGCAGTATGTATCCAATCGAGTCAATCGAGTATTAAAGGAAGTGGTTGAGATTTTATCTCATTGTAAATGAGTTCAACCTAATCTGCAGAAATTACTTGTGTGCAGAGCCAATTCATTTAATTTCAATTAATCAATTGATTTTTCCTGTAACCAATTGATTTCGCACTTCGCAGAAATTCATAAGTGAAATAAACCAATTGAATCGATGAATAAATCGATTGTTTTTGCAAAGGAAAATTAAGCAAAGTACCATTAGTGAATTCAATCGATTGAATCGAAGATTTAATCGATTGATTTATAGAAGAAAATTTGCGAGCTACGAGGGTTAGTGAAATAAATCGATTAAAAGCGTATCTAATCGATTGAACTAATAACATATCAATACCGAGAGTAAGAATCAGGAAATCAACAGATTATTTCGCAGTTTCAATCGATTAAAACAAATAATATCAAGTTATTCATGCAATTATTAATCGATTGAACTTGTTATCGACTTGTTAAAAGACATACAATTACTATAAAGAATCAGTTATACAATACTAGATATATCTAGAATTCCTAATTCAGATCCTAAGCATATTAAGTCTATCTCTAGGAAGTGGTTTAGTGAATAAATCAGCTAACTTGTTTTTCGATTCAACAAATAATATCTCACAGTCACCCCTAGATACGTGTTCTCTAATAAAGTGATGTCTAATTTCAATATGCTTAGTTCTAGAGTGTTGAATAGGATTCTTAGTTAAGTTTATCGCACTAGTATTGTCACAAACCAGAGGTACCTTGTTTAGAGTCACTCCATAATCTGTTAGTTGTTGCTTGAGATAAATGCTTTGAGCACAACAGCTCCCAGCTGCAATATATTCAAGCTCTGCGGTTGACGAGCAACACACGCTTGCTTTTTGCTGTGCCACGATATAAGAGCGCTCCCGAGTAAATGACAAGTACCGGAGGTACTTTTACGTCTAATCTACATCCTGCAAAGTCAGAATCGAGAAAATCCAACAAGCTTAAGGGACGCACCTTCAGGATACCATAGTCCAACATTGATCTGTTCCCTTAAGGTACTTCGAGAATCCTTTTGGCAACGATAAGATGTGATTCCTTTGGATTTGCTTGAAATCTTGCACACGAGACATACACTAAACATAATGTCGGGCCTACTAGCGATTAGATAAAGCGAGAGAACCAATCAAACCTCTATATTTAGTTTGATCAACGATTTCCCTTTTTCATCTAAATCTAAACAGCAGTTAGTAGACATTGGTGTAGAGGATTCCTTGCAATTGTGCATATCAAATTTCTTTAACGAGTTCATTGCGGTATTTAGATTGACTAAGAAAAATGCCATTTGTTAATTGTTTAACACTGTAGACCAAGGAAGAAATTCAATTCTCCCATCATAGACATTTCAAATTCACTTTGCATTTCTTTTACAAACTTATTACACATGGCATTATTGGTGGAACCGAAAATGATATCATCTACATACACCTGTACTAGAATAATATCAGTTCAGATTTCTTAATGAACAAAGTTTTATCAACCTCACCTCGCTTGTACCCTTGATCAATTAGAAAATTACTTAACCTCTCATACCATTGTCTAGGTGCTTGCTTCAAGCCATAAAGAGCCTTTTTCAATTTGTATACATGGTCAGGATGCTTGTGATCTTCAAACCCAGGAGGTTGAGAAACATACACTTCTTCATTGATAAGTCCATTAAGAAAGGCACTCTTTACATCCATCTGTAGTAATCTGAAACCACTTAAACAGGCATAAGCTAATAATAATCTAACGACTTCAAGCCTAGCTACAGGTGCAAATGTTTCATCAAAATCAATGCCCTCTTGTTGGTTATACCCTTTGGCTACCAACCTAGCTTTATTCCTAGTGATAATGCCATGTTCATCTAGCTTGTTTTTGAATACCCACTTAGTACCAATTACATTGATATCATCGATTTTAGGAACTAATTCCCATACATTATTCCTTTCAAATTGATTGAGTTCATCATGCATGGCACTAACCCAGATATTCATCATTCAATGCTTCTTTAACTGATTTAGGTTCTGTTTGTGAAATGAATGCCATATGATTACGGAATTGGTTAAGAGAATGTCTAGTAGATACTCCCTTATTGATTTGCCCGATGACATTGTCTAGAGAGAGATCTCTTGGGACAATCCACTCTTTGGGAAGCTCTTCCGGAACACCTTCTTCCTGTTCTACGGTAATTGTAGATGGATCGGCTTTTGCGAGGTCCACGAGATGGATCACCCTCTTCAACAGGCTGATCTATGCTATCTGGGACATTTCAACCGATAAGAATTATCAGTTAAATCTTCTTCATCAGCGAGTACTGTTGATCTATTCTCGCACAACTCGAGGAGACTCATTAAACACAACATGTACAGATTCTTCAACTGATTTCAATCTCAAATTATAAACTCTATATGCATGGCCGTGAGTTGAGTAACCAAGAAAAATTCCTTTGTCGATTTTTCATCAAACTTGCCAATGTTTTCTTTCCCATTGTTTAAAACAAAACATGTACATCCAAAGACCCCGAAATAGTTTATGTTGGGTTTTCTTCCTTTGTACAGTTCATATGGGGTTTTCTTAAGCATGGGTCTAATCAAGACTCTATTCAAAACATGACAAGCGGTGTTGATCGCATCAGCCCGAAGTATTTTGGTAAAGAATTTTCACTCAACATTGTTCGGCAAGCTCCACAATTGATCTGTTCTTTCTTTCCACAACACCATTCTCGTTGAGGAGTTCTTGGAGCAGAGAAATTGTGTTTTATACCAAACTTTTCACAAAATGATTCAAACTTCTCATTTACAAATTCTCCACCATTGTCACTTTGAATAGATGTAATGAAATATCCCTTTTCATTATGTAAAACCTTGGCAAGCCTTTTGAAAGATTTGTAGGAATCAGATTTAGCTTTAAGAAAGACAGATCCAGGTAAATCTGGAAAAATCATCAACAATCACCATGATATAAAGATTACCACCTAGGCTTTTATTCCTTGAAGGACCAACCAAATCCATGTGAAGAAGTTCCAAAGGTCTAGAAGTTGAAACAATGTTTTTGTTTGAAAAAGATTTTCTGGTTTGTTTGCCTTTCAAACAAGCTTCACAGATTTTGTCTTTCAAGATTTGAAGCTTAGGCAACCCAAAAACTAACTCTTTTGAAATCGGTTTGTCAAGATGGTTAAGATGTATATGAGCAAGCCTTCTATGCCACAACCAAGATTCTTCTTTTTTAGTAAGAAGACAACTTTGAGATGATATAGACTGCTTAATATCTAACATGTATATGTTGTTTAACCTCTTACTTACCAACATTACCAGTGTCGGATTCCGGCTCACAGATAAGACATTTTTCCGGTTTGAAAACAACTTTGTGACCAAGATCACATAACCGGCTTATACTTATCAGATTGTGTTTGAGACCTTCAACAAAAAGAACATTGTGAATGGTTACAGATTCACCATCTCCAATATCTCCGTAACCAAGAATTCTTCCTTTGTTGTTGTCTCCATAAGTCACATGACCCCCATTCTTCAATTTCAACTTCGGAATTTTGAAATGTCACCTGTCATGTGCCTTGAGCATCCACTGTCCAGGTACCAAAGAGACTCTTGATGCTGTTCCTGAAAAGTCAAACATAAAGCATTTGGTACCCTTTAAATATTTTGGGTCCTTGGGAGTCAAACTTTCCGCTTAACATGTTTTGGAACCCATCTCTTCCTTCCTTGCGGCACAAAATATTTCCTAGCATGACAGAATTTTATAGTATGTCCTTTCTTCATGCAGTAATGACAGGATGAGAAAGGGGATGCTTGTTGTTTTTCTATATGAAAAGAAGTTCAAATATTTCTTAGTTTTTACCCCATTCCTAGGTTTGTACCCGATTCCGAACGTTCAAACACACAGTTTTGAGATCCAAGCGAGTGCATCTAAATTCTCTTTACCTTGAGTAAATTTTGTTAAGGTTTTAGTTAAGTAATCAACCTTATTTTGTAAAACAGTACACTTTTCACAATTCTTATTAACGACAACATTATCTGCAGATGAATAGATAATATCTAGATGTTCTAAATCTGTTTTGCTTTCTAGCAGTTCTTTTTCCGAGTTTTAACTCTATTTTCTAACCAGTTATTTAGCCCTTTCAACCGATTATTTGTATGAGATAAATTTACGGCTTCACTATGCATTTCATTGAAAACATTCGAGTAATGTGCTGTAATTCATTTCATTTTCTGTAGGAGTTGAACTTACATGTGATGAAGAGGATTCACGACCAGCCATCAAACACAAGTTCACCTCTTCACCTTCGGATTCGAACCGGAAGAAGATTCATTGTCTTGCCAAGCTATGTAGGCCTTTTTCCCTTTGTATCTTGAATCTTTCTTGTTCGATTCTTGGTCTTTTTCGGACAGTCGCTCCTTATGTGACCCCGTTTACCACGAGAATAACAAGTAATATTATTTTGAACAGATTCAGTCTTTCTATCATTGTACCTTTTTACTTGGCCAGTCTTGTTCTTTCTTCTCGAAATTTCCCGAATTTCTTAACCAATAAAGTCGGGTTCTCGGACTCATCTTCTTCAGAACCACTGTTTTCTTCAATCGTCTTGAGAACAATATTTCTACTTTTCTTTTCTGCATTCTCTTGTTCTTTGAACCGATTGATTTCCAACTCGTGTTCCCTTAACTTACCAAAAAGTGAGGCAAGTAGTCATTTCGGTCAAATCTCTTGATTCGAGATATTCTTGTCACCTTTGGTTGCCAAGTTCTCGTCCAAACACTTCGAGTATTTTGATATTCAACTCCTCCTTGTCAAAGGTCTTCCCTAGCCCGATCAAATGATTAACTATGTGCGTGAATCTTTTCCGCACATCCGCAATTGTCTCCCCTTGCTGCATTTTAAACAACTCATAGTCCCCGATTAACTCATGCTTTCTTGCCCTTTTCACATCGGATGTTCCTTCATGTGTGACCTCTAGAATTTCCCACATCTCTTTGGCGTAAGCACACTCGAGACACCCTGAAAAACTCATCAAGATTTAAGGCGGAGGTAATAATATTCTTTGCAGTATAATCATATTGCACTCTCCTATTTTCTCGCATCGGTCAACTCACTCCAACTTTTCTCAACAGTTTTACCATCTACTATATGAGTTGGTTTAAAAGGACCATTAACAATTGTTTCCCAAATGCCTCTATCAAGGGATTCAATAAAGATTTTCATTCTAACCTTCCGAAAAGAATAATTCACACCAGAAAAAGTGGAGGCCTCGTTTATGGAGGCTCCTTCGAAAAATTCATCTTTCCCTCAGCCATTGGACCGATTACTTGAGTAACTTACAAGAACCAGACTCCGGTACCAATTGAAAGAATTAATGGTTGAGTTCAAGAGGGGGGTGAATTGAACTTAAAAACTTTTTCGCAAAACTTTACTTTCTTTTGGAAGAATGAGTTATCTTTAATCAATTCTTGAAAAGATGATTTGATTTAAAACACAGACAAGATTATATTCAGAATTTAAAAGAGATGATAGAAAGAAATCAACACACAAATTTATACCTGGTTCACTCTAATCCAGAGCTACGTCCAGTTCTTGACAAAACCTGTCAAGTTTTCACTAATACCAAGTGACAATTACAACCTATAGATCCTCACCAATCTACACCAAGAACTATCTTTTCAACCTATAAGATAGAATCTTGAAAAACACCCGAGTAACCAAATCCGATTCATTGTACCAAGTGTAGATTACAATCCAATCTACACAATTCACACGATACAAAAGAATAAGGAAAGAAGAAACCTGGACTTTGAATTCTAATTGCCCAACGACCAATTCTAAAGCACTCTCTCACTGTGAATGACCACAATGTTGATCAAAGCACCTTATGATATGACAAAATCTTGAATGCGAGAGAAAAACGTAGATGAACGATTCACAGATTGATTTCTCAAGTTTTCTCAAGTAGTGTGTTGTATATATCTTTTGAAAGATAGATCAATACCTGTTTATATAGAGTAAAACAAAGTTTCAGGACGTGTTCTCTATCAAAATCAGTTACGAGAGAGAAAAACAATCAATTAAATTTGAAGTATATCGGATAAAAAGTGATTCCGACCGATTAGAATAGAAGAATAATCGATTAGACTCGAATTATGATCGATTATATTTAAACTATGATCGATCAGAATATATTTCAAGCTGATTGAAACCGCGATTCAATCGATTGATTTCACTTAAAGGTTCATTCAATCGATTGATTCTAGTTTTCAATGGATTGAAACGACTTTATGAAAAATAATAGCTCTCTGTTTCAACCGATTAAAAATCATTTCAACTGATTGAAATCCTGCAGACTTTTAAGACTCGAAAATGACTTTCTGTTTCAACAGGTTGAAAACCATTTCAACATATTGTTTTTCTGAAAACATTTAGACTTAAAAAATATCTTTATTTTAACAGATTGAAAAATGTTTCAACTCGATTGTTTTTCCGAAAACTCTTAGATTGAAAAATATCTTTCTTTTTCAACAGATTAAAAAGTATTTCAATTGATTGTTTTTCCGAAACCTTCATATTGAGAAATTTACTAAGTTATTTTAACTTGTTGATTCTGCGAATCAATCAATTGAAAATACGATTATATAGAACCACTTATTCTGTTAAGTGATTTTAACCGATTGAAAATCTTTTTCAACAGATTGAAAAACTTAGTTTGTTCTTTTAATGCGGAAAATGATTTTCAATGCTATGCGAAAGATTAAGGCGCTTCATCACAACATATAATGGCCTATCAAGGGATTAAGTGCTCAAGTTAAAAACCTAATCATCTACACACCCACAACCTAAACTAAATTTATGTCTTCATCAAATTATATCTAAGTCTTCATCAAATCCACCAAGTCCACCAAGTGCTTCAAAAATTATCCCTTTTAGAAAGTTAGAATGCAAATATTTTTAGAGTCTGTTGATAGAGGTGTTTGGGACGCAATTTTAAACGGTCCCTTTATTCCTAAAATTTCTGAAAACAGAGTAGAAGTTTCAAAACTATTTTCTAGATGGACGACTGAGGAAAATAGAAAAGCCCAATATGATGTTAGGGCTAGAAATATAATTTCATCTGCGTTAACCCTTGATGAGTTTTACAGGATCTCTGTTTGTAAAAGTGCTCAAGCGATGTGGGAAATGTTAAGAGT
The DNA here is from genome assembly GCA_963425845.1 of Sphenostylis stenocarpa. Classification (NCBI taxonomy): domain Eukaryota; kingdom Viridiplantae; phylum Streptophyta; class Magnoliopsida; order Fabales; family Fabaceae; genus Sphenostylis; species Sphenostylis stenocarpa. The sequence goes on along the minus strand of OY731401.1, from coordinate 15,686,789 downwards.
GACCCACAAAGGTACCGTTGATGTTAAGAGAGCACGGAAAAATTCACTAATCCAAGAATATGAGATGTTCCGAATGCAACAAGGAGAAACGATCTTTGACGTTCAAAAGCGTTTCACACACATTGTGAACCATCTCACCGGGTTAGGTAAATTTTTTGATGTTGATGAATTAAACATAAAAATTTTGAAATCTTTGGATAGGAAATGACAACCTAAGGTGACGACCATCATGGAGTCACAAAACCTTGCCACAATGTCCATGGCGGCGCTCTTTGGAAAATTGAGAGAGCATGAGCTTAAACTAGGAAGGCTAAATGATGAAGAAGGTCAACACCAAAAGAGGAACTTAGCCTTCAAAACTGAAATTTCCAAAAGTAAGAATAAAAAGGAAGAAGAAGACTCAGAGAATGAAGAAGAAGAATTGAGTCTTATGATAAAGAAATTTACCAAATTTATGAAAGCCAAAGGGAAGCAACCCTTCAAAGGTAAGAGAAAATACTTCCTTAAATATCAAATGTTATGGTTGTGGTGAAACAGGACATGTAAAAACCGAATGTCCAAACAAGAAGAATGAAGATAACAAAGGCAAGAAATTCTTCAAGAAGAAAGCCTACATCACTTGGGATAATAGTGACTCGAGTTCGGAGTCAAGTGATTCGGAAATAGAAGCTAACATTTGCTTGATGGCAAAAGATAATATATCTTCCGACTTTGAGGTTAGTGATTTCGACTCATCCTCAAGTGATGATGAAAATAACTTTGATGAATTAAAAAAATGCATATGAAGAATTATTTAATGCTTTTAAGGACTTGAAAAATGAATACAAAGTTGTGAAAAAGAGTTTGAATAGATCCGAAAAGGAGGTGGAGTCCTTAAAAACGAAAATTGTATGTTTAGAGGAAAAGGAAACCTTAGAAACGAAAATTGTATGTTTAGAAGAAAAAGATAATAAGAATATAGCATGTGCATCATGTAAAGAGTATGAATATGAACTTGATTTATTTAGACATTTGCTTGATAAAGCTAAGAAGGAAATAAGTGATAATTATAATGAGAAAGTTGCTATTGTTCAAAATAGAGAAAACTATCATGTTCCCTTGAAAAAGCCTAAAATTAAAAATAGAAGAGTATGGGTTGAAAAAGGAACTAAAATGTCAATAGTTAGAAATGTATCAAATTCTAGAATTACATCTAATGCATGCTTTTATTGTATGAAACATGGTCATACCTCAAATAGATGTAAAATTAAGCATTTTGGTGTTCCTAAAGGAAAATATGTTTGGGTTCCTAACGTTAAATGATTTATTTGTCTCTAACCCCAAGGACAAAAAGTTATGGGGACCTAAGATTACTATGTTCTTATTTTGTAGGAAACTTCCAAATCAAAGAAGTCTATGTGGTATCTTGATAGTGGATGCTCTAAACATATGACCGGAGACAAAACAAAATTTGTAAGTTTCAAAGCTAAAGAACAAGGATATGTAACCTATGGGGACAATAACAAAGGAAAGATACTTGGAATTGGAAATATAGGTGGTGCAAACACTTTGGAGATAAAGGATGTGCTTCTTGTTGATGAGCTAAAGCATAATCTCCTAAGTATAAGTCAACTTTGTGACAAAGGATTCAAGGTAATCTTTGAAAGTAAATTTTGTACCATACATTTGATAGATTCTGAAAATGTAGCATTGAAAGGCATTAGGCATAATAATATCTATTTGATTGATTTGGATTGTATACATGATACTAGTATAACATGCTTAGTTGCTAAGGAAGAGAACCCATGGTTATGGCATAAAAGAGCGGCTCATATAAATATGCATCAATTAAACAAATTGATATCAAAGGACTTAGTTGTTGGTTTGCCTAAGTTAAAGTTTGAAAAAGATAGATTATTTGATGCATGTCAAAAAGGTAAACAAGTAAAATCATCCTTTAAATCAAAGAATGTTATTTCCACATCAAAACCTTTAGAACTATTACATTTAGATTTATTTGGTCCTTCTAGGATAAAAAGTTTTGGTGGAAATTATTATGCTCTTGTAATTGTTGATGATTTTTCTAGATATACTTGGAAATTTTTATTAACATTGAAAAGTAAAGCTTTTAAGGTCTTTAGGAAGTTTGCAAAGCAAATTCAAAATGAAAAATACTTAAGAATTAAGGTATTAAGAAGTGACCATGGTGGAGAGTTTCAAAATGAATGGTTTGAAAATTATTGTGAGGAAAATGGAATTTTGCATAATTTTTCTGCACCTAGGGCTCCCCAACAAAATGGTGTAGTAGAAAGGAAAAATAGGTCACTAGAGGAACTTGCTAGAACAATGTTAAATGAATCAAATGTTCCTAAATATTTTTGGGCTGATGCTATAAGTACTGCATGTTATGTTTTGAATAGGATGCTTATTAGGACAATTATAAAATCAACTCCTTATGAATTGTTAAATGGTAGAAAGCCTAATGTTGCTCATTTGAAAATATTTGGATGTAAATGATTTGTGTTAAATAATGGAAAGGACAACTTAGGAAAATTTTACTCAAAAGCTGATGAAGACATTTTCTTAGGTTATTCACTAACTAGCAATGCTTATAGAGTGTTCAATAGAAGAACTTTAAATGTTGAAGAATCTGTACATGTCACTTTTTATGAAATTGTAGACTTTGGGGAAAATCCTCTTGAGTCAAATAAAGAACTTGCAGGTGATGATGAGTACATAAGAGAGGCTCTTGAAGAATTGTATTTGAATGAGAATGAGCTTTCTCAACCAACTAAATTAGCAAAAGAATGACAATCACCAAGAGGACTTTCAATGGAAAATATTATTGGTGATATCTCAAAAGGGGTAAGAACTAGAAATATGACAAATTTCTGTATGACTGTAGCTTTTGTTTCACAGATAGAACCCAAAAGTGTTGAAAAAGCACTTAAAGATGACAAATGGTGCATAGCAATGCAAGAAGAACTTAATCAATTTGAAAGGAATTAAGTCTGGGAATTAATTCCAAGAGAAGAATCACATCAAGTAATTGGAACAAAATGGGTATTTAGAAACAAACTTGATGAAGATGGAAATATAACAAAGAATAAAGCCAGACTTGTTGCCAAAGGTTACTGTCAAGAGGAAGGTATTGATTATGATGAGACTTATGCTCCTGTTGCCAGGTTAGAGGCTATTCGCCTACTTCTTGCTTATGCCTCATTGATGAAATTTAAATTATATCAAATGGATGTTAAAAGTGAATTTTTGAATGGGTTTATCAAAGAAGAAGTATATGTGGAGCAACCCCCTGGATTTGAAGATTTTAATTATCCCAATCATATTTTTAAATTGAAGAAAGCTTTATATGGTTTGAAACAAGCTCCTAGGTCTTGGTATGAAAGATTAAGTAGTTTTCTAACTTCAAATGATTTTTCTAGATGAAAAATTGATTCTACTTTGTTTATAAAGAAAGTAAAAGAACATATCTTATTAGTTCAAGTATATGTTGATGATATCATTTTTGGATCAACTGATAATTCCTTGTGTGTAGAATTTGCTAAGATAATGCAGGGAGAATTTGAAATGTCAATGATGGGAGAATTAACGTTCTTCCTTGGACTTCAAATCAAACAACTTAAAGATGACATTTTTGTCTCTCAAACCAAATACTGCAAAGAGATTCTCAAGAAATTTGGAATGGACACTTCAAAGGAAGCTAACACACCCATGGGAACTTCATGCTATTTAGATAAGGATGAATCAGGTTTGGAAATTAATCAATCTATGTACAGAGGTATGATAGGTTCACTGTTATACTTAACTGCAAGTAGACCTGATATTATGCATTCTGTTTGTGTGTGTGCTAGATTTCAAGCATGTCCAAAAGAATCTCATTTAACAGCAGTAAAAAGAATTTTAAAATATTTAAAAGGAACTACAGGTTTTGGTTTATGGTATCTATCTGAAGCTTCTCCTAGTTTAATAGGTTATTCTGATGCTGATTATGGTGGATGCAAAATAGATAGAAAGAGTACTAGTGGAACATGTCATTTGTTAGGATCATCATTAGTGTCTTGGCATTCTAAGAAACAAGCATGTATTGCTTTATCCACTACTGAAGCTGAATATATTGCAGCTGGTAATTGTTGTGCTCAAATTTTATGGATGAAACAACAATTAGAAGACTATAGTATCTTTCTAAGTGATATTCCATTGATGTGTGATAATATAAGTGCAATAAATCTTACTAAGAATCCAGTAATGCACTCTAGAACTAAGCATATAGAGATTAAACATCACTTCTTAAGAGATCATATGAGCAAAGGAAACTGTAAAATTGAATATGTTGATACAAAGCATCAATTAGCATATATTTTTACTAAACCTCTTTCCAAAGATAGATTCTATGATCTTAGAAAAGACTTAGGAATATTAGAAATAGTCTAAACTCTGCTTAATTAATCAGTTTTTGTATGATTGTAATGTTATAATCAATTACGTAGGGTATTAATAGATTATCATGTGTCTAAACCTCAAAAATTTGATGATCTCTCTGGAATAATCGATTATTTGAAGCAATAATCGATTATCTGCACCTAAATGTCCAAAATCTGAAGTTTCTCTCTGGAATAATCAATTATTTCAACCAATAATCGATTAATTACTCATTTAATCGATTAGCAGCATCAATTAATCGATTAAATGGTTTTGTTGTTGGTTTAATCGATTATTTCAAGCTTTAATCGATTAAACTGGGTAGTTTTCATGAACTAGCCATTTTCAACGGCTCTTTTGGCTCTCCTTCACTCAAATATGATCGTTATTCATGTTCCCTATATATAGGAAGCCTTCATTTCACTACTCCACACCTCAAAATCTTGAATCCAAACATTCTAGCATCATTCAAGCCTTCATGCTTTCTCCTAACCTCACTTGTCTTCCAAAACTCTCTTGTTTTTCTTCTAATCCTAAAATGGCTTCCTCTTCTTGTGCTAAAATTCCCACAAGAAGAAGATATGCTCCTACCTCTCATCCCCGTCCAAATTCTGTTGAAGGATGGATCTCAGATGATGAGGGTAGACAGGAATTTCTCACCTTCTGGAAGGAAAGAGGTATCATTACTCCAAAATTCATTATTGGTGATCAATTCATCAATAGGGGATTTAATTTTCTGAATCTTCTTGAAATTCAAGGTGTCCTCCCTTTTATCCAAATGCAAGGTACATACTACCCTAATTTAGTTAGGGTATTCTATTCTCGTTTCAAATTTAGAGATCAAGTAGCCACTTCTCGTGTCAAGAGTGTGACTATCATCCTTGATGACGATATATGGGAAAATGTTGCACATTTTAATGTAAGAGATGATGCTATTAATATTTTTGCGGAGTTAGACGATTTTGACAGAATTATGGCTGATGTTTCTTTTCTCCGTAACCCCTCCATGGAGATTGGGCATCTTCTTCTGGCCAGCCCATTAAAGAAAGAGGAACGCCTGCTACTGCATCTACTTGTCTGGATTTTATGTCCCCGGGCAACCAACCATGCCCAATGCTCATCCATAGATCTTCGCATTATTCATGCAATCATGAATAAGGAGCCAATCGATTGGGCCAGCCTTGTCACAATGACCATGCTGAAGGCTAAGCGTCATCCTACTTTTAAAATTCCCTATGCTATTCTTATCTCTCGCATTTTAGAGTACAAAGGAGTGAATGTTGAAGGGGAACAAAAGGTAAGAACCACAAATTCAAACTGAATGCTTGATAGCACGCTAACTCAACTTCAAATGGTGCGAGTCAATAACATTTATGTTCACAAAGACGACGGTCCCAACATGGCTGAAAATGTTGAAGATTCTGATGAAGAGATGCCTCGTGCTGCTGAGTTTCCCTCTAAACATATTCATAATGTTGGAACATCTTCTGCCCCTCCTACATCCCGACAATCAATGGAAGATATGCTCTTTGATATGAATCAAAGAATGCAAGAATTCTTCACAATTTCTCAAGAACGGCATGAGGAAATCATTCGCCATATCTCCGATGTAGATGATAGGGTCTGTAACCTAGAGGATATGTTTGATGCTCAGTTCAATAGCGATGCAAGTGAAGAGTTTTAATCTCTTCCACATATCTCTTTGTAATGACTTTACTTTATGAAATAAAATTGGAATTTGTTTTTGATTTGTTTGAGGGGGAGTCATTTATAAATTATGCATCTATTGAGGGGCGCTTTCATTTTTTTGATCATAATCAAAATAGGGGAGAAATTATCTAAAGCCTCTTTTGTTTCTTATTTTTATTAAATTTGTTTCTTATATTTATTAAATTTAAATGTTGTCTCGGTATGTTTAATGTTTTTGTTTAGTTGTGACAGACAAAACAGGTTATTACAAGAGCTTTAAAGGAAATTTTGATCATCATAAAAAAGGGGGAGATTGTTGAAACATACAAGGATATGAATGTTGAACATACATGGTTATGAAGCTTGTAGATTTTGATGATAATTCAATAACAAAGGACTTAAAGATTTGAATACTTGTAATGTTATGTAATAACTCTGTTTTTATGATTTTTAGTCTGTAATATTAGAGTCTAAGATAGCCAGCACATAGTCTACTCTTTAAAGGTTCTAAAAACTCATTTTTATCAAAAACATATTGGATTAATAGATTAAATGGCAGGATAATCGATTATTACAGAGAGAAAAACCATTTTTTATATCAGCTCTCTGGAATAATCGATTAAAGCCCCTGTTAATCTTTTAACAGGGCTGTTAATCGATTAATTGCTCAGATAATCGATTAAACTGTGTGGATTTGGGTTCCAGGTGAATTTGGCTTTGTAATAATCGATTAACACTCAAGATAATCGATTATTTCAGTCAGATATGTGTTTTGAATTTCAAAATTGGACCAAGTTTCGAAAACCCTATTCCCAATTCACCAGGTTTCGAAAATCCCCAATTCCCAAACCCTAATCCTTCTATTTAAGGTTCTTTAAGGCTCTCTGCAAAATAAACAACCTTTTTCAAAACAAAAGTTGAGAGTTGTGACTGCTAGGGAACTATTTGTTGGAGGAAAAAGGGGCTTTTGGAACCTAGTGTGGGCTAGAAGCAATAAGAATCACTAAGTGGGTTTTCTTGGTGGATTATGTGATGTGCCGTCTCTAGGGAAAACTGTTCTTCATCTCTTGTGTGACTCAAGAGAGGTGTATTCTTTACCTTATCTTCTTATTTGTAATCTGATTGTATAACCGTGATTATAGTGACAACGTTAATACTCTGTTTGAGTGATTAGCAACTGGACGTAGGGTCTTTTGATATGAACCAATATAAATCATCTGTGTAAGACTCTATCCTTGATCTATTTACTTTACACAATAATCGGTGAAATTTGGAGAAATTTTTAAAACCCTAATTTTTGTTAAGAAACCAATTCACCCCCCCTCTTGGTTTTTGTCCAGAAACGCAAACATTCCGCTGCGTGATTCTAACAAAATCATGTTTTAAAACTAAGAACATAGTTTCAACTTCAAAGCCTTTAGAACTTTTACATTTAGATCTTTTTGGACCATCTAGAATTAAAAGCTTTGGAGGAAATTATTATGCTCTTGTGATTATTGATGACATCTCTAGATTTACTTGGACATTTTTCTTAACTTTAAAAAGTGAAGCCTTTAAGGTTTTTAGAAAGTTTTCAAAACAAATTCAAAATGAAAAAGAGTTAAGAATTAAAGTGTTAAGAAGTGATCATGGTAGAGAATTTCGAAATGAGTCTTTTGAAAATTTTTGTGAAGAAAATGGTATTTTACATAATTTTTCTACACCTAGAACGCCCCAACAAAATAGTGTAGTAGAAAGGAAAAATAGATCCTTAGAGGAACTAGCTAGAACTATGTTGAATGAATCCAAAGTTCCTAAATAATTTTGGGTCGATGCTATAAGTATTGCATGTTATGTTTTAAATAGAATGCTCATTAGACTTATCTTGAAAATGACTCCTTATGAGCTATTTAAAGGGAGAAAACCAAATGTAGGTCATTTGAAAATCTTTGGTTGTAAATGTTTTGTGTTAAATAATGATAAAGATAATCTAGGTAAATTTGATTCCAAATCCGATGAGGCTATCTTCTTATTCTCTTACTAGCAAAGCATATAAAGTATTTAATAGAAGAACACTATATATAGAAGAATATACGCATGTTACTTTTGATGAAATTATAGACCTTGAGGAAAATCCTCTTGAGTCAAGAAAAGAAAATGCAGGTGATGAAGAATACCTAAAGGAAGCATTAGAAGAAATGTACTTAAATGAAAATGAACCATCTCAACCATCCGAGTTAGAAAAAGCATGGCAATCACCAAGAGGACTTTCTCTTGACAACATAATTGGTGATATTTCAAAAGGGGTAAGTACTAGAAATATGTCTGTAGACCCCAAATCTTGCCAGGCCTCAAAATAAAGAGCAGAAGACTTTCGTTCGAAGATGGGCAAGGCCTAAAACGTCCCTAGGATTGATCAATAGCTCCATATTAGGATAGGAAGGACTTTTGTACACAAAAAATAAGAAATTCCACCTAAAGGGCCAAGACCGTTGTCGCCGCCGTCAGAAGAGGCGGTCGGAGGCGATGGTTTTGAAATGACTCGCATTTTTTGAAAGAAATGGTTCAACACCTTTAGGCTGTCCGATAACCGGGCTGGACCTAAAGGTGAGGTTTTCCAAAAGGTTCAAGGAGTCGCCATCAGTGTTTTAACCTTAAACACTGAAAAAGGTAAAGAAAAAAACAAGGCAATGGTTTTAGAAAAAACCAACTTTGGTCATTACAACCAGAGTCGGGTAAGGGAGTTAGTTACATGTGGGGAAGGTGTTAGCACCCCACAACGCCCCTTTCAGGTTCCCTATGATGGACTAACTTAGAAAATAAACACTTAAAGAAATTACGCTTTTACCCTATTATTCTATCTACTTGCAGAATTTAAGTATCTACATGGCTCTATTATCTAAAGCACACAAAGAAAGCGATAAAGAAAGCAGTAAAAGAGACAGAGAATAGAGAAGGAACCTCCGAAGCAAGCTTTATATTAACTCTTCGAAAACTTGAGGACGCTTTTTGGCAGTCCCTGCACTCTACAAGCACGTTCCTCGTGCAAAATAAAGAAATGTCACTCTACTGAGGGCCGGACGTCTCAAAAAGAGACTTCCTTAACCGATTTCATCCTTAACGGAAATCGGAAAGCTCACTTGAACCCCAGAATAATGCTCGGAGTCACTCTAAAGTCCCAAAAGGCTTCCTAGAGAGTGGTAGGAGTGAAAAGGTGTGAAAAAACGGAGAAATGAGGCTCCTATTTATAGGGAACCAGGCCTAGAAAAGGTGGACAACCGTCTGGACTTGGCGGACGACCGTCCATGGCAAAAAGTGGCCATGGACGACCATCCATGTAGTGTGGACGGCCGTCCATGGCAACTTTTGGCCATGGACGACCCTCCAAGCTAAGTGGACAGCCGTCCATGGCCTTAAAGTTTCCATGGACGGCCATCTGCTTGTCCTGGACGGCCATCCGCCTGTCCTGGACGGCCATCTACTTGTCCTGGACGACCATTTGTTGTCTCCGGTGGATTTCCCGATTTTTAATAACTCTAAAAACCCTTCCTATCCTAAATGGAACCTAGAACAAGCTACTAGGGACTTGATAAAGTCTTAACCATATTCAAAACGGGCAATCTTTGGCTTTAGTAGAGATCTGGACAAGATTTGGGGTCTACAGCTGCCCCGTTTTACCCGACCAATTGACTATGGGTTAACGTACCATGAGGTCAATTGGTGGGTGAAGGAGTTAACCCTCTTGCCTGGTTGTCTTCTGGATGCTCCTCTTGCTGTGGAGGCTGACCCTTCGACGATATGCTTTGAGGCTTCAGGATGCTCCTTCGGTGTGGTATCTGACCCTTCAACTGACAAATAGAGAACTTTGGGATGCTCCTTCAATGTGGTAGCTGACCCCCTAGTTGATGAGTATGAACCCCCATCAGGTTAGACGCCTTAGGATGCTCCTTCGATGCGGTAGCTGACCCTTTGGCTGTGGTGGCGACTTACTGCTTCTGGTCATGCGCCAGATTTGCCTGTGTGCAGGTCTTCGTTTTCAGGTCTTTCCCTTTCCCGAAGTGGTGGCGGCGTCTTACTGCTTCCGATCATGCGCCAGTTTTGCCTGTGTGCAGGTCTTCATCTTCAGGTCTTTCCCTTTCTCGAAGTGGTGGTGGCGGCTTACTACTTCCGATCATGCGCCGGTTTTGCCTGTGTGCAGGTCTTCGTCTTCAGGTCTTTCCCTTTCCCGAAGTGGTGGTGGCAGCTTACTGCTTCCGATCATGCGCCGGTTTTGCTTGTGTACAGGTCTTCATCTTCAGGTCTTTCCCTTTCCCAAAGTGGTGGTGGCGGCTTACTGCTTCCGATCATGTGCCTCTTGTCGTGGAGGCTGACCCTTGGGACGTTGATTGTGAACCTCCAGGATGTTCCCTTTGGTTGATAGATTTGTTTTAAGCCTCTTGTCGTAAGGCTTGATGAGTACCTACCCCCATCTGGTTTGATTTTCAATCCACTTCGTAGGACTGGATGAGTACGCACCCTCATCAGGTTTGGATTTGAGTCCACCTCGTAGGACTGGATGAGTACGCACCCCCATTTGGTTTAAATTTCAGTCCACCTCGTAGGATTGGATGAGTATGCACCCCCATTTGGTTTGAGTTTCAGTCCACCTCGTAGGACTGGATGAGTACGCACCTCCATCTGGTTTAAATTTCAGTCCACCTCGTAGAACTGGATGAGTATGCACCCCCATCTGGTTTAAATTTTAATCCACCTCGTAGGACTGGATGAGTACACACCCCCATCTGGTTTGAGTTTCAGTCCACCTCGTAGGACTGGATGAGTACGCACCCCCATATGGTTTAAATTTCAATCCACCTCGTAGGACTGGATGAGTATGCACCCCCATCTGGTTTAAGTTTCAATCCACTACGTAGGACTGGATGAGTACGCACCCCCATCTGGTTTGAGTTTCAGTCCACTTTGTAGGACTGGATGAGTACGCACCCCCATCTGGTTTAAATTTCAGTCCACTTCGTAGGACTGGGTGTTAGTGGATTACTGATCTCGTTCATGCGCTGACTCCATGGGGAGTATTTGTTCTTGATTCTTCTTGTGTAGTCATCCAGTGTTCTGGGGATTCTTTCTTTTTTTCTTTAACCATCCAACTTTGTTGGTTGCTGGGAATTCGTTGATTCTGACGATGGTGCCTCTAAGTAGGCAGATATTTCATTGAGGTTCTGGTAGTGCCTCTGAGTAGGCAAATGCTTCATCAGAAGTGAAGACTTTTGGTTGTATTGTTTCGCCTCTGAATAGGCTGATATCTCTTTCTGGGGATGTTGGCTTTTGCTCGCCGGGTTTTTCCTACGCATAGGCAAATGAATCTTCTAAGGATGTGAATTTAAAGATTGCCTTTGCAGTAGGCTCACTAGGGGTAAGTTCTTCTTTTTGGTGATCCACTAGAGATTTGGTTGACTCCTTGGGGATCAGATTTTGATAGCCCTTTGGGGGAATGGGGTCTCGGCTCCTTAATTGATATGGGTGCGAGCTGGCTTCGTCAAGCTCTTATTCTGTTGGGGAAATGGAATTTTTGATTTTTGTCTTTTTCTTCAATTGTTCGACTTGTTGGTTGCCGGAGATTTTGATGATTGCCTTTTGGTGTAGGCAGGAATCCGTTGGGGATTTATTGGCCTTCCATTGTCATGGCCTTTTCTTCTTGGGCATCCGCTGGGGATGAAGGCTTTTCTTTTTGGTGATCCATCAGGGAATTAGCTGACTTCTTGGGGATCCGATTTTGATGTTGATGTGAGCTGATCTGACCTTGTGATGGGAATTTCTGATTCTTCTTTTGTTGAAAACTTGATGGTATGGAGATTACACTCTTTTGATTGTTGATGATGATGGGCTCTTGAAGCCTTTATTCTCCATTGGGGAGTGTGGAGGAGACCTTGGGTGAGTGTGATTGATGACTCAAGTGGGGGTGATGCTGAGCCGTGTGGAATTATTTTTGTTTTTGCCTTCGGAGTAGGCAAGGATCCTCTTGAGGATGACTAAGCCTTTCTATCAGCTTTTCCGTTCTAATGACTATGCCTTCTCTTTATTGGGGTAGAAGGAGAATGGTTGGGGCTTTTGATTCGGGAGACTCTTATTTCCTCTGAGTTATTTGATGACGACAACTTGCTCTTCTTTCTTGAGGGAGGGAGATCAAAGTTTGGAGACTTCTTATTTGTGCCTTCTTTTTCCGGGTAGAAGGATGGTAGCTGGAGCTCTGGTTCTTGGAAGCTTTTATTTTGCTCTGGAGTTGCTGGCTTATTGGTTGTAACTTGCTCTATTTTCTTGAGGGAGAGCATTATTTGGAGGCTTGTTTTGAGTGCTTCCTGTTTTCAAACACAAACATGGAGCTAGTCTCCTTACATGCATGAATTTTGTTTTTGTTATTTACTTGGAGAGATTGTTTTATTTTTTATTTTTTACTTTGACAGAGTCGTATTGTTCAACTATTTGTGTGTGAATGCCCTAAATGCAGTCTATTCTTTTATGAGATGCATATAGAAAAGTGACTGGTATTCTCCTATTGTGCTCTCATGATTATGCTGATGGGTCCCTTTTTTATTCATTTTTTAGTTAAGCCCTAACTTTTGCCTAGATCGCCCTTTTGGGGTTTTCAATCTAGCGGGCTACCTTAATTTTTGCCTAGGGTATCCTAGCGGGCTTTTTCCTTTTCTGTGAATGCCCTAACTTTTGCCCAGACCGCCCTTGCGGGTTTTCGATCTAGCGGGCTACCCTAACTTTTGCCTAAGAATCTCCTAGCAGGCATTATTCTTTTTATTTTTGCATGCAATGTTTGTGATATGCATCTTATAATGCTAATTCAGTTAATATTTCAAAAGGATTAACCGATGTGCTTTTGCTTCTGATGTGCTTCTGATGTCACGCCTAGCGGTACCATTTTTGCCGTCTCGGATTTGCCATGACCGAAGAGTGAATGTTGTTGATTGTAGAGTGACTGCCATGTCAGTGCACTCCTTCCTTTTCTCAGGGATTTCAATCCTCTTATTGATCACTATATCTCCATATTTCCCAATTAATTACTAGAATGTCGTAATAAGGGTCAAGAGAATAGAAAGAAAGGGATTTAACTCAAAGGCTTGTGTTTTAGAGGGTTTTTATTTAAAAAAGTTTTTGTAAGAATGGCTAGCCAAGGTTGGTCAGACTGTTTAGGCTAGTTTTAAACAAACGTTTCGTTTATGAAGTTGCGTCTTAACTAATTGTTTTGTGGCTCCTATCGCGACTAATTGACTTCCCTAGACTGCCCTTCGGGTTTTCAACCTAGGATGTTGTGCTTTTTCTTGGTCCTAACTTTTGTCTAGGTTTCCTCTTTTCTTATTTTGAGAATCCTAGCGGACTTTATTTTGTAACCCTAACTTTTGCGTAGCCCCCCTTAGTAAGTTTCCTACTGGGTACCTTGCCTTTTCTTTTTGGCCTTTGGCTTCTATGGGCTTCTTTTGATTTTTTTTTGTTTGCTTGCACAACATTGGTGAAACACGACTTTATTGAAGAGGTAAAACCTTATTCGTGTTTCTAGTCAATCAGTAAAACCTTTTTATTCTTTCCTTTATTCGTGGGAGCATCATCTTACAACTCCTTGGGGGAATAGATTCTTCCACTTCTAGTCGTGCCCCCCGATGCCGACTATGCTGGCGATATCCTCATTAATGGGTGGTGTTTTTGCATATCTCCATGGTACAACCTTATCCGAGGCGTGAACAAATGTAGTGGCATCCTTACCCCCTCCTCCTTATTAACTTGGATACCCAACGGTTGAGGCTTATTATCCTCCTTAGGCAGATCAACAGTTGGAGAGAACTTGATGACAAAAGGTTTGCTCTTCATCTTACTTCGATTTGTGGAAAGCACATCAACTAATCCTTTCTTTTTATTATCTTATTATTATTAAAATGAGAATGAATGAAATTTATGAATGCAATAGATGGTTGAAGAGATGATGAAAACAAACAATTTTATTTCATATAGACAGTGTACATTCCTCAATGCAATGTTTCGAAGTACATTTTTTTTTAAAAGCGGAGAAGCCTATATGAACCCATAGGTGGGTTAGAACTTCCATTTAATTTCTTTTTGACTTCCCATGCATGGCATGCGAATGCCCTAACCTCTTTTCATGGTATTGAGGAATGTCCACTTCTTCGACTGTCTATTATTAGATGCATGTTATGAGGATGAAGTTTGGTGGATGCATGTATGCAAGTGTTTGTTTTTTCCTAAACATTATCATGTTTTATTTTCTAACATGATGTATGATAGTGTTTGAGATTTTGTGTTTTTTGTATGCGGATGAGGGCATGAAGAATACCAGCCGCTTTCTAGAATGCAAAAAGATTTTTATTGTTTTTAAAATGAATGATTTATGAGATGGATATTGTTAGACAAATGGCATATAGAGGGGGTGAATAAATGCACAAATTAAAATAGATGTCAAATTAAAAATTTATTTGTGAGTCAATAATTTGTTAAAGCGGAAACAATAATATAATCAGGAAAGGAGAAAGAGATAAGGGAAAGAGAAGAGCACACAGAGATTTATACTGGTTCGGGTATAGCCAACCCTACATCTAGTTCCCAGTCAACTCTTAACACAAGAGTGACTCCCCATTCACTATCTTTCAAATTCAGTTTACAAATTACAATCAACTCAGAAGAAGAACCAGTAAAAAGTAAACTAATTAAAAAGACAATCACCTCCTTAGAAACCCACTAAGGATGAACACCTCCCTAGAATTTCACTAGGGATGAACATCTCCTCTGAACAAATCAAAGGATGAAAACACCTCCTTAGAATCCCACTAAGGATGAACACCTCCCTAGAATCACACTAGGGATGAAGGTAATAAAAATAAGAACAGACACACCTGGGTAATGGAGACAACAAATTGTAGAAGCCTGTAGAATGCCAATCTCCAAGAACAAGTGTGATTAACAATGGAAGCACAGAAGACAGTAGAGAAGAGGGTTTTCTCAAAAGGTGTAAAATATCTCTGTTGTCTTGCTCAGAATTCTTTTCTCAAAACTGATTGAATGTAAATTGTATTTTTGAATTCTGTAATTATGTGTCTTTTATTTTTTTTATCAAAACTTAATTAAATAGAAAAATAGCATCAGAAAATGGTTGTTGGACATTAATAATATCATAGAGAAAATCAGGATATATCTAAAAACATTTATTCTTTAAAATGGATATATTTTTCAAATTTGAATTGTCATAATTGATTATATTACCAATATAATTAATTATGATACAGAAAATCATTTTTCTATTTCTGATGCATCATAATTAATTATGACAGAGAAAAATATCATGTTATGAATTTTATTGCACTTGTACTTTGGAGGCTTATGCATAATATTACTTCATCAACTTGTACCTCCATATCCAGTATTCTAAGACTCTATCTAGTCTTCAGGAATCATCTTGGGCTTGCTTGAATCATCATCTTTATCAAAAACATATCTTGGGCATGTAGGGAAATGTTTCACATTTTCACCAACATCATAAATTCAGCTTGTCCTTAATTCATCTTAAATGGTGTTGACTTGAATGTAGTTGACTTGAATCATCATCAAAATCATCTCTTGGGAATGTAAGGACATTTCCATCAATCTCTCCTTCATTGCTTTCAATCTCCCCCTTTTTGATGATGATCAAGGAAACACCTGAAATGAATTAAAATGCTTGACTCTATATAGCCAGCTCAAGATTAGCACATATTTGTATCAAGTGTCAGAGTCTCTTAATCTCCGCCTGGATATATTAATAACAAGACTCCCCCCAACTCATATGAGCAAAAACTTCTCTTAACTCCCCTTGTTTAATTTAGATAGGAAAAAATTTCACACAGATTTTAATTCATGGATGTATCTCCCAACAGACTATTTTGATGATGATTTTAGTCAACTACATTTAGTCAACACCATTCAAGAATGACCCAGGATAGCTGACCGTTACGCTACGTTGGTGAAAATGTGAAACATTTCCCTATATGCCCAGCTAAGACATGTTTTTGATAAAGATGATGATTCAAAATAGCCCAAAGATGACTCCGCAGACTAGATAGAGTCTTAGCAATACTTGGATATGGAGGTACAAATTTGTATGAAGAATATCATGTATAAGCCTCCAAAAGCACAATGTGATGATAAAATTTATCTCTGATCCCTTTATAAATCAATTATGATGCATGACGAACTGGAAAATGATTTTCTCTGTGCCATAATTGATTATACCGGTAATATAATCGATTATGCCAATTCAAATTCTGAAAAATATATCCGTTTTATAAGAATAAATGTTTTTTAATACATCATATTTTCTCTATGATATTATTAATGTCCAACGACCATTTTCTCGATGCTATTTTTCTATTTAATTAAGTTTTGATGAAAATAAAAAACACACCATTACAGTAATTGAAAGTACAATTTACATTCAATCAGTTTTGAGAAAAGAATTCTGAGCAAGGCAAGCATGAGATATTTATACACTTTTAAGAAAACCCTCTCTACTGTCATCGTGTTTTCATTGTTAATCACACTTGTTCTTGAGATTGGCATTCTACAGCACTTCTACAATTGTTGCCTCCATTACCCAAAGTGTGTCTGTTTTTATTTTTATTACCTTTCATCCCTTTTGCATTCTAGTGGAAATAGCGAGGTGTTCTCCATCCCTAGTGTGATTCTCAGGAGGGTAGTTCATCCTTAGTGCGTGATTCTGAAGGCGAGGTGTTTTTCATCCTTTGATTTGTTCAATAGGAGGTGTTCATCCCTAGTGGGATTCTAGGAGGTGTTCATCCTTAGTGGGTTTCTAAGGAGGTGATTGTCTTTTTAATTAGTTTATTTTGTACTGGTTCTTCCGTCGAGTTTGATTATAATTTTGTAACCTAATTTGAAAGATAGTGAATGGGGAGTCACTCTTGTGTACAAGAGTTGACTGGGAACCGGATGTA